>MU616896.1:0-33472 GCA_025201705.1 Dissophora ornata | reverse complement strand
GAGACAGTTGCGGAGAGTACAAGAGCCATCCATGGGTAAGCAATGGTCCATGGCCACAGTACGCCGCGAAAGAGACATGGGCATCGCCTTTTTTTTCTTTCCGCCCTTCTCGACCGCCGCCCTCTTGTACCTCTCAATCATCTCTTGCTCTCTCTCCGCCTGCTCACCTCTACACCCATCCGACTCGATGCATGGCGTGAGAGCGAGCTGGGTGCCCCGAGAGGGGCTACTGTACAAAAGGGCGGGGACTCATCCATGTTGCCGAATGTGTTGTTTTGTTTTTTCTCTCTCTCGAATGTGAGCATCAGCAAATAATAATAATAATCTGGTAGAGCCTGAGCAAGGCCATTCCATTCATCTAATATTTTTTTGGTCCGCATGCGTGTACAGTTCATCTATGTACATGTACCCCCGACTGAAGAAAAATTCTATTTTGGTTTGCGACTTCCAGACAAAAGGGGGGGGGGCCATCGCTGATCATTATTGTTAGACTATTGGGGCCAAGCATAAGTGTCCTAGTCCATGCGCTCCGTGGTCCTGGGAACATCATGATGCTGGGCTGTACATCGTGTGCCCTCTCTATCTGCGCTAGCTGCTGGAATGCAAGTATACATTCCGTACGGGGCCTGGCGCTGGCAACATGGCGCATCTTGTTTGCAGCTCCGCTAGGGCGTGTGTGTGTGCATTAATACACAACCGTAAATAATAATATATAATCGCTGGTTGCACAACAACAACAGTAAAACATTGCCAACAATGACAACAAAAGAAAAGAGAGAGAGAGAGAAAGAGAGAACGAGACTCGGATTGGGGGGAGAGAGAGAGTCAACCCAGGTAGAGTCCACACCACAGACGACGCGTAGCTCCGCAGACCTACAAGTTTTTTTTTTTTTTTTTTGCTCAGGGGACCTTGTCGTTTATTTACAATAATAATGGCGCTGGTGTAGCTGAAGGTAAGACTCACTTTACCAGTATCGTAAGTAGTGTCTGTGCTTTGATTACATGCGGGATAGAGACAGAAGAACAATCGCAACAGCGCCTGCCCAAACGTTCCTTCTAAACTAGATTCATTCTGCTCACTCTCTCCTCCATATCATCAATGTCAAAGTCCGCATTATTCGTCCCACGTGTGCCCACAGAGCCGTGCCTCGCTGTGCGATACCCATTCTTGTACTGGCTGCCCTGGCTTGCCTCTTGATAATCCTCATCGTCCAAGTCATCGTCCTGGTCGTCCTCGTTCACATCCGAACCATAGCCATCGCGCGACGACCGCCTGTCTGGACGACCTTGCTGACGCTCTCCGAAAAACGGCCCGAATCCCTCGTTCTCCGGTCCAAACTCGAAAAAGTTCTCTAAAATCGTCTCCACCCTCTTCTTCACAGAGGCACCAAGAGGTATAGCTGGCTGTGATGACGGCTTTCCTGTTACATTGTCGCCTTGCGCAAATCGGAGGTGCTGCAGTGGTCGTGGAAGCATCTTGATGTCAAGATGCCGCAGGTGCGTATCACTCGTGCCCTGGCTTGACAACTTTAGCAGCTCCAGTAAGATGGATCCACCTTCGCAGTCATTCACCCAGATCTTCATAAACTGCTCCTTCGGATGGTGCTCATTGCACCTCAAGACGTTAAAGACAATGTCCAGCAGCTTCGTCAGCAGTGCCGGGTGCTTGAGACCAATCGCTGGAAGGAGATAGTTGACCTTCCGGCTTGGACGAGGATCAATCAACTGGGCGATGGACGGCAGTAGATCAAGCCGATAAACCAAGTGACTATGTTCACCATGACACACACTTTAGTCAGGGCAACAGGGCGTGCATTGTCACATAAAAACCTGCGGCTCTGACTAGCCAGCTGTCACATCACCCTTCCGCCATACATTGCTGCTGTTCTACACGCATTATAAAGACTTACCCTGTGATTTCGAGATCCAGCACACTTGTTGCATTGCTCACCACCCAGGCTGCCTCTCGAAGCACGCGCCAGTCCCCACCTTCCTCCTGTCCCTCGAGAGCATCCTCGCCCAAATCCTCACCCCCAACATCTCCCCTCCTTAAAATCTCAAGGACCCGGCGCATGACACCTCCGTTGTCTTGCACGGTAACCTCCCGCACTTGATCTGCAGTACCGGCCGTAATGTTCGATATGCCCAGCAGGGCATCCCGCCGAATCGTGCTGTTTCGATGAGAAAGCATCTCCTGTGATCCAAGAACGGGTATAGCCATGGCATCAATCAGCAACTGCGTGTGGTGCTCGGGTCCAGATGCGATGTTGATAAGAGACCGAAGTGAGGGCACCTGAATTGTCGGGTGAGGCTCACTAAAGTTGGAGAGAAACATTAGCATGTCGCACGCACATACAATGAGCAATAACGCCTAGGGCCAGGAACCATGCCGTTTTGCACTCTACCTCAATAAGGCAACGAAGCGTGCGCACAACTCCCGGTCTATCACGACGGTTTCCAGGTTCATTTTGTGGGTTCCGTTAAGAATACGACACATTGCCCAGCTATACAAACCTTTGCGTTAGTGCGCTGCCCTAGAGCTATATACCACGTGGCACATATGTATATTGTTCCTACAGTAGCAATCCTTCGGCTTATTGATGCTTACCAGGTATCGGCCAAGATTTCAGTATCGTCGATGTACATAAGGCGGCGTAGCATAGGGAAGGCAGGCGTCACCTAGCAGCCATATCAGGGCATCGGGATCATGCTGTCAGTACTGACGCTCGTCGAGCAACCACCAGATTACTTTAGCCAAAAAGACATGTATTATATACCTGGAGCCATTCCGGAGCGCAACGACCACTTCCTCGGCAGAGATTGGACACACACCATACGGCGATTCTCAAAATCATGTATTTTTGGTCTTTGGCCACTGTAGGGTCGTCGCACATCTCGATGAGCTGAAGAATCACCTCCAAAGCACCCGATCCTAGAATAAGGTCGCGGTAAGGGGGTCCATCACCTGAAATGTTTCCTAGGGCCCAAATAGTCTATGTAGTCAAAACGAGAGAGAGAGGCACGTCTGACTTTAGCATTGCACATTAATAAATTTACGAGTTTCCCAGTTGCATCATACCTGAGTCTGCACATGGACACATCTGGACACGCGAAGATTATGAATCAACGGCGTCAGGATACCAGCATCGACAAGTCTCTCTGTTTGGGATGTGGTACCTGCCTGAAAGTAAAAAAAAAAAAAAAAAAGAAAGAAAGAAAATATGAGTGTGTTGATCCAACATCAGGCCTCCGTATATCCCCTCCCATCAACATTGTCCGCTGCTCACTTACCGCGATATTCGTCACGACCCAAGCGGTTTCGTACTAAAGTGCAATAAGACAATGAATGCACAGTGCTTTAGTTGACAGACAGACACAATTTGATCATTTCGAAGGACCTCTGCAAAAGATAAGAAACTCCAATATTCCATGCTATACCTGAAGATCTGGACAGTCGCTCATGTTTAGAAAGGCAATGAAAAAATGCACGCAGTCTAGAGCCAGAACATTATCGATTCTTGGCAAGACATCCTCTGGAAGCATGTTCACAGACGAGTGGCAAGTAGGGGGCAAGGGCTGTCAGTGTAAGGTCTCTGTTTCCAAGGCCAGTTTTGAGCAGCTCGGCGGCGATTGGCCGGTTGAAAATGATGGAGACCATGTCACAGGTGTTTGACATGGGGAGGGGTAGGACTCACGTAGCGACAAGTACTTGCGGATGCGGACCATGGCCAAGAGCTGTTGCTCATATACCCCAGAGGCTAGCAAGTTGTAGAGCGGTTGTGCAAACGTTGGCAGCTATCAGGTAGGCAGAAGTCAGAAGCAAGGGGGGTCAATCGATATCCTGGCAACCATTTTGTCCCCGGCCGCAGTGCTGCCTTTGCAGAGTCGAATCCGATCGCGCATTGCTCCATGAGCGGTACAAGATGTCTGTTGGGATCGTTACCATGGTCGAAATATCGGTGATGTTCATCTCGTCGGGTATCGTTGTTGGAGGATTCAATGTCACGTTGGACAGCTTCCGGTTCAGCTGCTCAATCAGATCTTCTTCGTCGTCATTGTCGAACCCTTGGTCGCGCTGGGCATTGGAGCCTTTTTGCTTCTGCTGGGAGACTCCACGGGGTTTACTGGCGGCAGGGGGAAGAGTCAGCATGGTTGGTTTTGCAACTAGGAGGGATGGTGAATCAGACGTTCGGTCGTGAGCCCCGAGAGGAGTTGTTCATGCAGTCGAAGGGGGGGAGCAAGACGTGGGATGAGCACCGAATGCAGACTGGAAGGATGCAGGGAGAAGAGGCTAGGCGGGAGGAGGGAAGAAGAGAGGAGAAAAGGGAAGGGGAAAAAACAAGCGGAGAGTAGCGCTGCAATCAGTGCCAGTGAAAAAAAAAAAAATAGTCGTCAGGCAACAGGACTAGTTCCTTCCTTCTTTGCTTGCTGTCCAACCAGGGGTCCCTGTGCCAGGAGCGAGGAGCTGCAGCAGCAGCAGCAAACCGGCACTCTCCTCTCTGTCCATTCCGTCCATGTATGGCCCCTGTCTCTACCTTTTGTTCTTCAACGCTTCGTCCTCGGTGCTCGTACGCCGCGCAAGGATAGCTCCGACGAGGAGGACGTCTCCTGCCTGTGTCTGTGTCTGCGGTGGAAGCAAAAGGCGAAAAAAAGAAGAAAACATACCAAGGGAAATCTACAAATGACCACAACAACATCAACAACAGCACCACCACCAATCGCAGCACTTGCAATAAAATCAGTCCGCGGCCTCGCCGCTCCAGTCTGCGGGTCACCCCCAAGGATATCCTACATGACATTCTCGCAGTCAACGCGCTCCGACGCGTCTGAACGCTGGTGCTCTGAATACCCAGTCCATGAAAAATGCTCTTCTTTATTGTGGCGCTTCTATTTGTTACATACATCTTTACATCCTAGGGATGTAAAATTGAAAGGGTATCGTTTTCTTCAGACCTGCGAAAGGAAATGCACCGTCTTTACGGACGTGGAACTCACTC
The DNA here is from genome assembly GCA_025201705.1 of Dissophora ornata. Lineage (NCBI taxonomy): Eukaryota > Fungi > Mortierellomycota > Mortierellomycetes > Mortierellales > Mortierellaceae > Dissophora > Dissophora ornata. Next base: position 28,475 of record MU616896.1, on the reverse strand, counting down.
GCCACCGATGCTCTTCTCCCCGCCGATTCTTGGTTAAAAGCATTATTTAAAAAAAAAAAAAAAAAAAAAAGAAACAGAATATAAAAGGGTCGCCAATTTCGATGCCAATGGATGCTGGGAGAGGCGCGATAACAATATGCCGATGTTTGAATGTCGCTCAAGAGTCAATGCGGCTTTTGCAATCTAGTGGCTCTCAACTCCTTATACCCAACGCTCCCCAGTCTCGATAGCAGAAACGACCTTCTTGAGCACGGTCTCGACGCGATCATTCAAAAAGACTGTTCCTACGATTCCCGCATTCTTTTTCGCGCCCTCTTCCTCCTCCGATCCGCCCTCCAAAGCGGCAGCCACAGCTATCTCACGTCTCATCTCATCCTGGATAATCATGGGAATAGTTAGCATGACCTTGGACAGCTTGAGTGTCAGCCGGAATCGACCCAGGACATCAAGGTAGGCCAAGGATCGCATGCCATGATGGATATCAGAAAGTTGCTGGACCTGGTCGTGAACAAGCGTCATGTACTTTTTACATCCTATATGACATTGATGACGGGAACGTGTAATGTTGAGTAAGCTGCCGTCGTCATTTCTGGAAACACTCTCAGTGGCCAGGATATACAGTGCAGTGCCTTACCGTGCAAAACAAAGCGCAAACGAAGGAACATTTCCTCAATAACTCCGATGACATCGTCCCCGAGACGCACGCCTCCAGCGGTATTATTCATGGTGTCTATCAAAAATGAAGCGCACGTGGAGTCGGGTCAGGGTCCGCGTCAGTTTCTCAGCTTCAGGAGATGTAAATTCGGGCACGCATCCCTGTCATAGCCCTTGAGATACTTACTAATCATGTTGCGAATGACCTCAAAGTCACCATCCATGAACTCGAAAAACACCTGGGAGAGTACACTTTGCAGAGTCTCGTCACTTCCGAGCATAGTCCTGCCTGATGATCCTCCAGTGGAATCGTACACGAACCTCGAGGATGGCTTCGAGAGAGTTTCGTATGCCAATGAAAGCTCTAGTGAGGATTCAGAGAGAGAGAGTGAGTCGAGTGTGTTGGTTACTGGGGGAACCACAGACCATCCGCGACACCCTGACCATAATCCCAGGCCAGTTTCCACCCTCTGCCCTAGCCGTGCAGCCGGCCAGGAACAGAACGTCGAGTCCTATCAAGGCAGGCATCCATGACGAACAGCGACACGGCGTGTCCACGGACGGGAGGGAAGAGCGATGGGAGTGAAGTAGACACAGACAGAAACACACACAGCACGGATTGTGGTAGGCAGTGTTGGGTTAACACGCTCCTCCACGTGTAAACAGGTGAAAACAGAAGGGGGGGCGGAAAAAATCTCGTGCAAAAAATAAACACCCCTATGGGCGTCTACTCTTGAACAACAAGCTCGTCGCCTTCAGCTTACTTTGAAATGCCTCAGTCGCCCGTGGGTATTCCGGGAACTTGTCGGGGTGGCAAACCCTCGACTTGGCAATGTAGGCCCTATTGATTGGCGAACAGCAAGGCACTTTGTTTTTTAATATCAACGGCAGCATGGCTGGCTTTATCGCACGACAACGTTGCTTCGAAAACGTCGGTTTTTTTACCTGCGAATTTCCTCGGCCGTCGCAGTGCGACTCACGTCCAATACGCGGTACAGGTTCTCGGTCTCGAGAATATCGTCTACAATTCGATACCTCTCTTCAGCCGTAGTTGGCGCTTTAGAGCTGCTCTCTTTCTCTTTGTTGCTCCTCTTGGCACCTGCAGCGCTCTCATTGTGTGAACTGCCTTTACTGTGATGGTTGCTGGACCCAGGTCTAGACGAGCTACTGCTGGAGCCGTGGTACTTTCTGGAGAAATTGTGGGAAGATGGGGGGCCTTGTGAATCAAAGTAGTTGGACGAGTCGGTGTGTGGCGAGGCAGGAGGTGTTCTCGGCATGGATGATATGGACGGGTTGCGTTTGCGAGTGGACCTTCGGTCGGCAGACGAACCGCTGTGGGGTCCGGATTGACTGTAATGGTTAGGTGAATGAGGTGGGGTTATAGGCGAGGAGGAAGAGGACGAAGACGAAGAGGACGGGCCATTGGGGTGGCTTCGACTAAAGTTGTAGGTCGAGCTACTGTATCCACGGCTGTGCGAGTGGCGTCTGTGGCTGGAAGAGGTGGGACCGCCAGGACCATTGGGGTTGATGCCACTAGTGGAGTGCGAGTGCGAATGGTGGTGGTGAGAGTGGTGGCTATGGTTGGAGGAATGATGGTGATGATGCGGGGCAGGGCCAGTAACAGTTGTAGTGGTGGAGCCTTTGCTGGGGTGACCGCCCTTGCCAAGAGCGGCGGAGGTCCCTGCTGACCAGACGGTGGAGGCAATAGAGTAGGTGAGATTAGGAATGAACGACATTGGGCGCTGTGTGGATGTTTGATGCTTCTCTAAGTGCGGGGGAGTAAGGGAGAAGAGGGAGGGAGAAGAGGGAGGTAGGGGGTGTGGGTGTGGGTATCTCTGCTCTGCGTGTGAATTAGACTTGATAGAGAGGACAAGCGATGCGGAAGAGAACAAAGAATCAGAGATGGATGGAGAGAGAGTGTGTGTGTGTGTGTGGATGGATGGTCAATGAATGGAATCGAGCGGCAAGAAAGAGGGAATATAAAAAAAAAAAAGCTTGTCCCCCTTTTTGTTCCCTGCGCGCGCACAGTTCACTCCAATGCGACGGTCCCAGCACAACTGCTGGATATGAACATTGATGAACAACCACATACATGAACATGCACAAACGGAGTATTACACTAATAATCACTTAAGCACTGCGTCCACTGACATTGACATGTGCAAACAGGCGAGAAAACGACAACACCGGCCTGATTATTGCTGTGTATCAGTAGACTATTGTTGTGGTCACTGTCATCCATCCCCCCCCCTCCATCCCTCCATCCGTCCATCTGTCTGTCTATCTGTCTGTCTGGCTGTCTGGCTGTCTGGCTGTCTGGCTGTCTGACTCTCTCAGAGGCTGCCTGTCTGCTTTTCAACATGACAAACTGCTCTCTTGCATGCTACCCTCGCATGTACCGCCCAATCGACTTCATAAACACCTCCAGGTCGTCACGGTCAATCTCCACAACCGTCTTGTCAAAGCCAAGCTGCTTCATCGGGATCTTTTCGTTGTACGATATCTTTTCGAACACGATCCCAAACTTGCTGCTCGTGATAATAACAACATCATTAAGTAAAAATAATAAACAGTTGATCAGCATTCACACAAGATAGACACAAAAAAACACACATACTTTGGGATAACCTCGCCAATCACTGGCGATCCATGCACGCCCGTGACAACAAACGTCTGCGTCTCTTCTTTCAACACCGCGAGAACAAACGGTATTGGTCGATATCCGGCTTTCCTGCTTCCGTATTCCTACATGAATGCAGCATACACCCATCATCGTTTCGTCAGTTACACCTCTTCCTCTCTCTCTCTCTAAATCAGTGTCTTCTGGAATACCGTATATTACCCTAATGGCGTAGACCAGGAACTGCGCTAGCTTATAAAGTGTCAGCGGGTTCCAAAAAATGGGCAGGTCTGGTCCATCCTTGAGAGTTGCAACGCGGCATGTCGAGAGCGTAATAATCACTTGCTTTTCAATAATTGCAACCGCCTGCCTGACCACTGCCTTTTGGATCTTCATGCATAGCCGCAAACCTTCTCTTAATTGATCTCCTTCCCCTGCGCTCACATCTAATGAGTCGCATGCTCTGAAAAAATTAGTGTGCCACCACGATGGTGACCCATTTGCTCCTTCCTCCTTGTTGGTTGGATCTGTAGCCCCGCTAGTGCCTAAAGATTCGTCCACTATCCGGTCAGGCCTGTACCCTAGCGCAACCATTGCCTCCGGAGATGATTCCAGGAGGCTCGTCACAGAGTGAACAATGTCGCTAGCACTCATAAGCCCTCGGTATCCATACGATCGTGTAAACGATGAATACAGAATTTCGTGGAGTCCATACTCGGGTGCCACCAGCTGGAGACGTTCCTTCAGGATCTTCTTGAGGTCGATGCTCATGTGTGCAAACACTTGATTGCTCTCCTCTAGCGAAAAGCTTTTGACAACGCAGTATGTTGGTGTTTTAGCAAGGATCATCCATGAACGTTGTAGCCGAACAGAAATAGTTCAACATGAAGTACCATTCACTGGCCATACCCCATCTTGGCAAGTAACGCAAAGAGTCGTCTCCGTCCCGGCTCCCTCCAGATTCCTAAACGCGATGCCACATAGTTGGAATGGTACATGCTCTCGTAAAGAGACCAATGCCTGACCATCATAAACCTATATTCATCTGTACACCGTATGGACCCATCCTCTGGAGCGCTGCTTGCAGACACGACACCCGGATCCTCTGATCTGGCAACTGGATTGGGTCGAGATTGCCTGTCGCCTGGCATAAGCCTCTGCGACTCGTCCTTATAAATCTGCACCAAATCTAGGTAGTCCTTATGACCAATCAGGTCGTTCGCGTATTGCGAAGTCAAGCCAACGATGGCCAGCCTTGAGGGTGTAGCAGAGGTCAAGTTGGTGAGAAGACGCCAACCATCAGCAGACAGACAAGATTCCTTGAAGAGGGGCGCAAAGTGTAGAAAAGCCTACCAAAGAATATCCGCGGTCGTGCGATCAAGTTGCGTTGCCATCATGTATGTCTGGTTCGATATTGACGTGCCATACACCAAGCCCTTAGACATATAGTCGACCACGATAGCACGAGATGCCTTCCATTGGCGGTTGGTATTTTCTGGTAAAACCTCTGTGTCGATACCGGTTCGCCTTCTTTGCCGTCTATGGTTGTCCTCATCATCGTCTTCATCGTCTTCATCCTTTTCATCCTCGTCTTCGTCTTCATCGTCATCATCAGACTCTGGACCATGCCCATTCCGTGGTTCATATTCATTTTCCTAAAGGTAGTGTAGAAGATGGTTAGCGCTATGGCGTGAACATAATGGCATTCAAAGACGCGTTAACAGATGCTTTTGAAAGACGCGTTGACAAAGTTCAGCAAAGACCCGTACCTCTGTAAATATAATGGCATTTTTCTCCTGCACAAGCTCTTTATCTAGGTCGCCCTCATGAAAAACAATGACTTCGTTGTTCCAGAAAGCATTCCGAAGGTTGACTGGTCTACGATTATCCAGAACATATATTGTGATTTCTTCGGACAGCTCCATGTAATCTTCAAGGTTGAATAGGCCTCCGCAGTTTAGCATCAATATTGATCTGACCTGTGGGATAGGTAAGATGTAGGAATTAGCTGATTATGCTTCAAAAGCATCAATCTCATTCCCCTGAGCTAAAGAGTAAACAGCTTTCCATACCGACGAGCTCATAACCTTCGCTTCTGATCGAATATCCTCCATCTCTGCCACAGGGACGACCACATAGCTGATAGAATCCGACTTTAGTAGGGTCTATCCAACGCAATTGATAACTCGGGTGTGTTAAAATACGACGATTTGATCAGCAGCAATGTAGGATGGGCACAATCGTGGCAACCTCGCTCAGCTTACTGTCCATATTCTGAACGCACAAATAGCATCCACGTCCGCCGCGACAAAGAAGACGACAGTGCTCCCTGTCCCTGGCCCCTCAAACGCCGCATTCTTGATTCGTTTGTAAGCGAGTGAGTAGTTGGCAAGCTTGACGTGACCCATTCAGATTCAATGGCTGAAGGAGTAATGAAGACAAGATGGATGGGTGAGGAAGTAGCGTGATGTGAAAGGGATCTTCTGAATGTCCTCAACCATTTTATTTTGCCACCAATTGATTAAGGGGATGTAGGTTATGAATTATAATTCTCGGTACCATCCACGGGTTTAGTCGCCTGGAGGGACAAGGAGCCACAGTGCAAATGGATGATCTTTGTGTCCGCCGTGCGCATAAAAACATCATCGGCCACCGCTGTGCCACAGACATGACAGACATCGTCTGCAGTAATTACGACTGGCCCCTGTTCCTTATACAGCTCAAAGAGCTCCTCGCTTATCCTCAGATTTTCACCCAGAGAGAGACCTTTGGTGATTTGGATCTCCTTGAAATCGTGATGGCTTCTTCTCAGCGACCTCAGTAGATACCGCTGAAGTAGCTCCACCGACCAGAATGGAGGCAGCAAATGAATGACCTAAAATGACATGTGAACACCTGTTTAGAACTCTCGTCGCAAATCACCCATCAAAATCCACGAAATCAAAACTCGCAACTACCTCTGAAATATCCAGATAGGACGACTGCGAATCCAGTAAGCACAGCGTGAGCGCCATTCCCCCTTGATCCTGGGCCATTTGCAAATATTCCTGAAGTAGTATCATGAAAAGTCTCTTCTTCGTCTCGACATCAACCGCGGATTCCTTTGTTGAAGGACCATCATTGACAACGGATTTGGTCCCCCGTCTTGGACTTCGAAATACACCGGCGTTCAGACAAAAGATTTCGGCCCCCTGATAGTCTTTGGTATCCTTGACCATGATCGCTATGGAATCCTTGTACTTCTCAAGCTGTATTGTTCACGGAATAACGGAGAGCGTATTAGCACATTAACTCTACAACCTCATTACACGTAAGAGGAAGCGCCCGTTGCTAGCATCATTACCCGGGCAAGCAAGACGGCCTTCTCAAAATCCAGCACAAGAATAGCCTCCACTTTAGACAAGACATCAGCAGGGTTGAAAAGCGTGGACGACTGTAACAGCTGACAAAGTTTTGTACGGTGACTGCAAATCGGATCAGACTTGGCATGAGACTGGAGATACGAGTGGAAAGTGCAAATGGAAGACCCAGCTGTCGTCACATTGGATGGAGTCGAAATATTCAGTCCAAGCAAATTCCGCTCCTGTTGTTTGATGAACTCCCCCACTACGCGGTGAAATGGAGGCAATAAGAAGATACTAAAAGTCAGTTTTTTTTTCAAAGCCTTGTTATCGCGCCGCATTTGTTAATCATGTAGTGAGACATACCGAGCTCTTTGTGTTTTGCCAGCCTTGCGGGATCCGCAACCAATCGGCCAATGCTATCCACATACATGTGGCAAAGCATACTATGATGATCTGCGGACTTGTACGAGTGAATAAATATTGTGATTGTGAATATCGTCAATCTTGAAGAAAATGAAAAAAGAGAGGACTATGCACAAGAGTTCAATGATACCTCGCTTTTCCTCTGAACCACCACATATTCCAGATAATTCATAAGGCCTTCTTGACTTATTTTCGATTTGCATTTTGCAAGGACACGGTCGGGGTCAAACATGGCAGCACGCTTTACATCCCCTGGCATGAAAATCTAATTTGGGTGGGTGCATGCATAGCTCTGCTTAGCGAATACATTTACAACGCCTCACATTTGGTACAAGAGACGGCACTCGGTCTCACCTTCAATCCGATAGTCTCATCCTGCTCAACAATCCACCACCCGTATTCCTCCACCAATGCGGCATCCTGTAGCGATAGAAGAAGCGTAGCCATACCTTGCAGTCCAATATTAAAAGAGCTGTCCTCTATGTCACCAAGCAGCAGCCTACAGATATAGACAGTGAAATGCGACTTTAATCCATCGCGTTTTTCGAGGCATTTTTTCCGACGACCACAACGACGACGACGACGAGAAAGTACCTTTTCCATATTGAGAGAGTGGCATCGTATTTCTTCTTCATCTTGTACCACATTGACAAGGCATAATATTTGTTGGCATCCTTGAGTTTCTGTTCGCACATGTCCCCCACGCAAAGATTATTTGACTCTAGTAGTTGATTTAGATTGGAATCATCGCCGCTGTCCACCCATAGCCCAAGAAGAGCAGTGTCCGTGGCCTTGATAAAGAGGGGAATATACCAAAGAAGAAACGATTACAATCTTTGCGCGGTGTAATGGTCAAATGATCAACTTCACTTTGTCACATCCCTCTGCCAAAGGTAACAAACGTCAAACACAGTACCTCCAGATGGGGTCCTGGGCGACTCTTCCGATCAATGCGCTCTTTTCGGTATCGAACAAGATATTGCGAAAAGACCTCTTTTGCGTTCATCAAAAAAACTTTGCTGAACTCCGCACCTTGCTCACTCCCGGACTTGGACAATGATCTGCTGACTGGAACAATCGTCGAAAAGATACGAAACATTAGCAGTCCGTATCCGACTACAGCACTCGAACTGAAAGACACTACAATACGCCATACGACGTACTAATATCTGGCAGTGATCCAAGCTGCCTGACTTGATCTCTGATCCCTCTGAATAGAATGACTTCACTTATAAGATTGCTCTTCTGCAGAATATCAGGGAACATCCATATGAGGACTCGAGGGTCGATTTTCCCTCGTGACAAAAGACCGAATGCGTCATCAAAGAGTGTCTCGCCGAGGTAGATGAGTCCAGATTTCTGATAAATGTAGTCCAGCTCGAATTGTAATCGCTCTCTATGCAGATTCTCCGCCGACATGGTTGCTGCGGCCTTTTCAGACAATAGCAGTGCCTCTTCCACTCGTCCTTGTTGCAAGAGCATGTCAGCCTAAAAGTTGGATCAATAAAAAACACCCGCAACTGCTCTGGTCAGAATAACAACAGCTATAGTCGCATGGGGCATTGATACGTTCCGCCTGTTAACACGCTCCGCTTAGTAGTGACACGTCAGCACTTACATGCAAAACCAGAGGAGTTGTTACAAGTGCAGAAACACTGTCTTTCCCTGCAACGAGAACTCTCGCTAACACAGTCGAGATACGATTGGTCTCCTGTTGCTTCCATTCTCTTTGGGAAGGCTGAAGGACACCCTGGTTGTCTGATTGTAGAGTGAGCACGTTCGCCAATTTCGACATCCACACTTTAAGTCCTGGGCCTTGCATCAGCGTCCGCACTTCCATGGAGGCCTCAAAGCGAATAGTTTGAACCAACTTTTGATCCATGATATTGTGCACCTCGACAACATTACCCCTCAGAAGCGCTGTAACATACGGATACTCCACTGCCAGTGCCTTGGGATAACTGGACCATTGTAGCGTCCCACGGACAGGGTCTCCTGCTCCAGTGCAAAAAATTCCAATAGCTGTCTGACCAGAACCCGTGGCGCTGGCTAAGAGAAATTCGTTTTCGGCGATTGGTATACAGACAGGCTTGAGGACCTGCGGATGTGATCCTGGATGTGAACTCTGAGAGACAGGAAGCACCGGTATCATTCTCTCCGCCCGTGTATCGATCAGATTGAAGTCGCTCGCATCTGCGACACATACAATGTTCTTCCACCTCGTTACTACAAGGGCGCCATTGGGAAGATTGAGCTCCTACTTGGTAAGAGATACACACGCAGGTGGGTTTGTTAGAAATACAATGCACCCATACAAAAAAGGTATACACACGCAGATTGGTCGCAAGATTCGCACCCTTGGCTCTGAAATCGCATCGTGCCAAAGATTATAAAACTGTATCGTCCTTCTTTTCGCGATACAAAGACGGATACCGCCATCTTCTGCAAGACGGCCCTTTTGTGAGCTTTCCTCGCAAAATGCTGTTACTCCTTTAATGGGCGGGAAAACCTGTGTTGAAAGTGGTGAAAAGTCTGGGAGGCTGAAGAAAGAGAGAGTAGAGTCTATAAAGGTATCGCATGAGCAGACAGCTCTTTCGCTTGCAGGCGGTGTTGTGTCATTTTCCTTTCGGTGAACCGGTACAGAAGAAGGCGGAAACATACCGCATAGGACAATGGCCATCCGTAAATGAGATAGGACCATAATTCTTTCAACCATCTTTTTTCCAAAGCCAAGAGTTTTTCTCACTACCAAACATGAGCGTGGCAGGTCCTATTGGTTAGTGAAGATGCAGGTCAAGGCGTACATGTTAGCCTGATGGTACAGCTGCGAAACAAGTTTTCGACTACGCCAAAGCATACGTACGGACTCTGAAGAGATTTGCTCCTCAATAACGTAATGCAGCAAAAATCCATCGGACGTTCCGAGGTATAGGTGGTTTTCTAACAGAGAGCTGCGCGTCAGTTACAGTTTGGAGGCATCGAGCAGGCCAACCAGTCGTTCGGCGCGTGAAAATGCTCAGTGAGGAGCGTTTCTTGACGCCCAAAAACATACCAAAGCAATCCAGCGCCTCCACAACGGCCTTTGAACTTCTGTTGAAAATCCCCGTTGACTTGGTTGAAGGACTGCTGCTTCCCGCGATAGTTCTGTCGAAGAAGGGCCGAGAAGATGACGACTCTACTGCAGTGGAAGCCTCATCGAGGTGAACCCCTCGCAGGAGTGGCTGCACTGAGAAAGTTCCGAACATTAGGCAGTGGTATGGCGGAAATGGTTATGAGATGCCATCTTGCTTGGCTTTGATGCACGACTGCATGTTCGACCGTGACTGCATCCCGCCTGTTCACCATTAGTGGCGCTAGTGTGGCTTTGAATTTTTTTTGCAGGAGAGTAGAAATACGAAACGCTCAAATGAGCAGTGTACAGATCCCTCTTTCACAATAGGAATCTAAAGATGGTACTGAGGGCACCGGGCTTTAACATCCATCGATATGCACTGAAATCGACAATCATCCATCATCACATCCATCCATATTGTCCATCGGACAACGCATTAGCGCAATTCAATTCCCCACAAAGCGCTTCACCCATTTGGACCACCATCGCCACACTTGTCAGCAATCTTAATATCGCCTGCGACACCTCCATAACCCCAACCTGGGCAAATCTGCGTCGATGACCATATTACCAACGGATGCTGACTTTCCAACCATATTCTTTCGCCCTCTAGCCTACCCGCCTTCATCACAACCGCAAGAAGAGAGGTAATAATGACCTCTTTATAACAATCGAGGAATCTGATCTTTAATCTTCAGATTAGGGCAAAGATATTAACGTACTCTATCTATATGGTCTCCAATAGGTCACGTCTCTGCCGGTCACGGTCGTGTTGGTGAGTGTCCTGGGATTTGATGGAGAGTTCTACAGGAACACCCTGTATGGAACCCGAGGCATCTTTAGGAGTGGAGTGGAGCGGGAAAAGTCAGGACAGGAAGATTCGCATCGCTTTTTCGGGATGAAAGTGCTGTAGTTTTGGGAGCGCAAAAGGATACATTCATATTAGCCCTATCACAGCTCGGCTTCTCCGTTAGCACTTCAAAAGAGCACTTGGATGGCATGAAGGGACAGGCATTGGACTCGCACCCAGGAATGGTTTACCAGGCAAAAAGAGGGATCTTTTCGAATGAGTTGATTCACGAGCAATCAGAATGAGTAAAGATTTTGGAAGGATTCGGACCAACGCAAACTATTGGAACCGACTCTTGCGTAAAGTTTCGCCAAACGCCAGTGCTTTGGCGGGTACGGTGGCAACTATACATGGCAGCGCTCTCAGGGACTATTTTACCAGTCAAAATCACAACATACTCCATCACCTTTCGACATTTATCAGGAGCGGGTGTGGCTGTTTGCAATGCGACTTTGATGACAGACTGAGTATCTGACCGTACGCCTCCAATTATTCTCTTTCCAGGCAAGCACCGTAAGCATCCCGGAGGACGTGGTCTTGCTGGTGGTCAGCACCACCACCGTATCAACATGGATAAGTACCATCCTGGATACTTCGGTAAGGTCGGTATGCGTCGCTTCCACTTGACCCGCAACGGCCAGCACTGCCCCATTGTCAACTTGGACACCCTCTGGACCCTTGTCTCCGAGCAGACCCGCAAGAACGCTGCCAAGAACACCGAGGTTGTCCCCGTCATTGACACTCTCCGTGCTGGATATGGCAAGGTCCTTGCCAAGGGTCGTCTCCCTGAGCAGCCCGTCATTGTCAAGGCCCGCTATGTCTCCCGCGCTGCCGAGCAGAAGATTAAGGCCGTTGGTGGTGCCGTTCAGTTGGTTGCCTAAATGCGATAGACGTTTTTTATGCTGCATATGAACGGAATCATGGAACAATCCTTTTTCCCTTGATTGCTCAAGGTTGTAATAAATCATGAAAGAAAGAACTGTGGACAGCAAAATGCTGTGAGGAACGTTTTTTTTATTAATGTGGCATGGCACTCGTGTATCTATGATGGTGTGCAGATAAAAAAAAAAAAAAAAAAAAAAAAAAAAAAAGGACTCAGGATTCCACAGAGGCTGGTTACGGAGAAGGCAGGTCAGTCAATGACGAGTCTTTTCTTAAACCATGTCTCTGTAGACTGCAGTCAGCTCGCAATCTCCACTGATCCACACTACTCTCCTCGCCCCGCTGTGCTCCGGGAGGCTAGACATTGCTGAAACCTCAAGATGGCCAACGGGATCTTACAGGAGAGAGGGGAAGGGATGGGTGCGAGGGAAGCAGGGTCATCATCGCCCAAGTTGTTCGCTCGAGCCTCCAATTCGTAATAGTTGTAGTCATGCCCATGATGGATGGGAATCAGATTTGGCTAAAGGTTCTTCATCCCTCATGTGTACATGAGGTCAGTGGCGAATGGAGGTTGATGGAAAGAAAGGGGAAAATCCCAAATACACGTACAACAATAAATAGTACGAGGGAGATGGGGGACGTTGGGGCAAAATCGAGATAACAACCAACTTAGTCAACAAGCTCGCTCGTTTGGTTCCATCCGTTCATCAGCAAGGCAGGCCCCATTCACCTCACAATGACCGGCAAGGACGCACCCCCCACCTCTGTTCTTTACCCACATTCCACAGACTTCACTGGCCGACCCCCACCTCCCGACAGCGGATACAGCTGGGGCCAGATCAAGGACGCCATTGGTAAGGCATCCAGGAACTAGGTGCTATTTTATATGCACTGAAGAGTTTCAAACCTGACTCTTGTTTTGCATAATGCCCAATTTCCCATATCTGCATCAAGAGACCAAGTCGCTCCATGCTTTGCGACGCACGGACAAGGGCCAGTATGAATACGAGCAATGGCAGGCACAAATCGACCGTGCAAAGTACAATAATGTTGGCGAATATATTGCTTTCACGATCCTTGTGTGGCCCGATCTAGTGGACCCTGCAGAAGTAGACGACAGCTGTGGACCGCTGGTAGGAAGACACGCTGCGATTGAGCCAAGGCTGACTCTTCGACTCAACCACTACCCGTTCCCTGTTCAAGGATCGATCCAGTACTTTGTGCTTTGGTCTACAAGGGACATGAGTGTGCCACAAGAACGAGACCGTCTGGATAGTTATTTAAAAGAGCAGCTTGAGGGCATGCCCGACAGCCCTTTGGGGCCTTGCAAAGGCCTGTCACCTGAACTGCTCCCGCCTGCACCGGGCATGCAGAAGCAGTGGATGTGGTTCGTCAACCCTGTGGAACTCCGTAGTGTTGCCACTGTTCACCACTTGCACGTTTTCGTGCGTGACCAGCCAGAGAAGAAATAAAGTCACGTGTCCTCTCGGACCTGAAATAACGACCTGATCGGATCTGATCTGATCTCCTCGATCCAACTTGCACACTGTCGCTATATGGAACCATGACCTTTTCTGCGACATTGCTTGTCGCCTGTAGACAGTACCGCTGGCGAGGTACCGGATCATTCTCCGCCTCAACACACGGTTCAGGCCTGTTCACGCAACTGACAAAACGTGGGCGCCTGCGATATTACTCGACATCACAGGGCGCTGCCAGTTCACCAAAGCTGGAGATAGGTCAGGGACACAGAGTAAGATCTTGGATCTCAGCCATAGTGGACTCGTGGACAGAGCAAGGGTTTAAGCGCCACATTACGAGGCATGGCTGGTGCATCACCTCTTTTGACAATAAACATCAATGTTCTTCCCGTTGTACGCTAGACGGTACCGAACAGTCTGGGAGCCATAGAACTGGAGACGTTTGGCGTCGATCAGATCAGGAACTTCAGCATCATTGCTCATGTTGGTACGCTTAAGCAAATGGATTGGGGGCTGCTCTATACAATTGCTTGATCCCTGAGCTGCTGGACATATTTGCAGGAGGAAAAGTTATATGGCCAACAATTGATTGTTATGATGAAACACTCTTTGCTTGCGCTTCTAGATCATGGCAAAAGCACGTTAGCGGATAGGTATGACACAATTGAGCGGCTACTCCGCGATGTCGTGTGGCCATGGCATGGGCTGTCATGAAACATGGATCGCAAATCATCTCACCTTTCGATCCCCCCACAGACTGCTAGAGTTGTCCCACACAATCAACAAGCGAAAGGACAACAAGCAGGTGCTGGATAAACTTAAAGTTGAACGCGAGAGAGGGATCACTGTCAAAGCGCAGGTACATGGCATGGGGGCACCGTACTCGCAGTAGCTTGTCGCTTTATATATCTGTCCGATTACCACTAGCGCTTCTCGAACAGCTTTGCTTTTTGCTAACCTCGCGTATTTTCTGCGTCTGGATCTATAGAGCGCATCCATGTTTTATGATTACAAAGGAAAACGATACCTTCTAAATTTGATTGATACACCTGTAAGGGAGGGCTTTTCAAGATAACAGATGGGAACGTTTTCTCACATCAAGAAGTCCAGCTAACGTTGGGAGGCTACATTGTGTTGATATAGGGCCACATGGACTTCAACTTTGAGGTGTCTCGCTCGCTTGCCGCTTGCCAAGGCACGCTGCTTTTGGTTGACGCCGCGCAGGGTATCCAAGCTCAAACAGTGGCAAACTTTTATCTCGCTTACGGTCAAGACATCAAGATCATCCCGGTGATCAACAAGGTACTTTCAAACCGCCCTTCTGAAATACCCCCCGTCTCTTGGATACATGGAAATGGTTCCACTTAGAAATCTCTCCCGTTTCTTCTTATTAGATCGATCTTCCGTCTGCGGAGCCCGACCGTGTCGCCTCTCAGATCGAAGTAGCGTTTGAAATGCCGGCCAGTGAATGCCTTCAAATATCTGCGAAATCCAACCTGAATGTTGATCGCATCCTACCAACGATTATCGAGAATGTTCCGCCGTAAGTAACACATCTCAGCTCTAGTATGATCCCACGCGTATCGGCCAATATCACGGGTGTGTACTCAATCTTTTTTTTTGTTCATATGTTCATAGACCATCGGGAGATATCAACAAACCCTTCAAGGCTCTCCTGTTTGATTCATGGTACGACACATATGTGGGTGTTATTTGTCTGATGGCCGTTGTTGACGGCACTGTGAAGAAAGGTAAGATTATTAAAATTAGTCGACTCGGGAAGGCAAATGGGATACATATTTTTTTTTACTCCAACAACAACATACACACTTTCTGACTAGGGGACAAAATCGTGTCGGCATTCTCGGAAAGGCGATACGAGGTGACAGAAACGGGTATTATGTATCCGGAACAAACCCCGACTAGCTCTTTGTATGTTCTCATTTCGTGTGCCAGTGCGCTAGCAACTGTTGCCTCCTGTTTGCCATTTGTTCAAGCGAGATTTTTTTTGTTACAAGAAAAACACCGATCTAGCTATTAACGTGCAGTTTTTTATTATTATTATTATTATTATTATTATTATTTATTGCGGGGATCACAGACAGGCGGGTCAGGTTGGATATTTTGTACTGAACATGAAGACCCTGAGCGAGTCTCATGTAGGCGATACATTCTTTGACCATAAAAATATCGGCACACCCATGCCAGGGTTTGTACCAGCCAAGCCCATGGTATGGGCTGGTATCTTTCCCATCGATACTGCGGATTTTGAGAAACTGGATCAAAGCATTGCCAAGTTGACTCTCAGCGACTCGTCTGTGATGGTACAGAAAGAAACCAGCACAGCACTTGGACAAGGTTGGCGACTGGGCTTTTTGGGAACTCTTCATATGGATGTGTTTCGGCAGCGTCTGGAACAGGTAACGAGGGGGGTACTCCAGTGTCCACGTGAAAACACTTTTAATATATTCCTATGCAAATCTGACTCCAGGTTTTTTTATTTTTTTTTTTATTTTTTTTTTTTGGCGATAGGAATACGATGCCAACATTATCATCACAGCACCCACGGTGCCATATAAGATTGAGTATCGAGATGGTTCACATAAACTTATTAGGAACCCAACAGAATTCCCAGATATGGATGAAATCAGCGCAAAAGTACAGAGAGTGCAGGAACCCATGGTCAGATCCACTATCATTTTCCCAAAGGAATATCTTGGAGACATCATGATGCTCTGTGGCGTAAGTGATCGACACGATACAAATACTCTTCTTTTTTTTTTTTTGGAATATCCTCAATTTATTTCCTAACCTAACGTCTCATGATCTCCCTAGTCCCGTCGAGGAACTCCGTTAGAGCACACGTATTTGGACGAAAGCAGAGTGTTGTTAAAGTACAGACTGCCGCTGGCGGAAGTTGTTACGGATTTCCACGATGAACTCAAGGGTCGTTCAAGTGGGTTTGCTTCGTTTGATTATGAAGAGGACGGATACGATGACGCTGACCTTGTGAAGGTAAAAACAAAAAAAAAGGGGGGGCGCTTGAGTAATAGTATCACCACCACCCAGGGTTTCCTAACTGCTTGCTCCGCCATGGACATATCCTGCTTTTTTTTCTAGATGAACATTGTTCTAAACTCGAAACCAGTCGATGCCCTGTCAATTATCCTCCATCGTTCTCAGGCAGAGACAGTCGCCCGTGACTGGGTGAAACGCTTGAAAGCCCTACTGTCGCGTCAGCTGTTTGAGATTGTGATCCAGGCTTCTGTCGGGAACAAGGTCGTTGCTCGAGAAGGATTGAGTGCTATGCGAAAGAATGTCACTGCAAAGTGCTATGGCGGTGATGTATCGCGAAAGATGAAGCTTCTCAACAAACAGGTAAGCGGGGTCGTGGTTCATGTTTTTTTTTGTCGTCTTGGCCATTATTGATTGCTGTAATTTTTCTGATTTTGCTTGTCTTTGATATTTCTCTCCCCTATCGCTTCCAGAAAGAAGGAAAGAAACGCATGAAAGCCATCGGAGGCGTGGAAGTCAGTCAAGAAGCATTCTACGATTTCATGGCCAAGAAGAAATAAAATAACCGTCTAGAAAGGGGAATGTTTTTTATTTTTATTTTTTTGGTTTCCAAGAAACTCATCTCTATCATGTTTTCAATAACATATCTAGTGTATAAAAACGTCGTGCTCGTGTTCGCCATTCTAATCTTCATGAGTATCTATTCCCAGCTGGTCCAAATATGCCACGCGACGGTGCTCATAGATCGTCACCGCATCTCTAGTGTTCTTCTCCTCCCACTGAACAACAAAGTCGCTGACCTGTCGAGGATTGGAGATTGTATGTGGGTGCAAGTTAACTTGAACGAGGTCGGAAACACTCTTGTCCTCCTCTACCAGAGACTGAGTGCTGGCTCCTCCCCACGCCTGCTGATTCTCATGTGGTGCCAATGGAGCTCTGATCATGTCCAAAAGTTCCTCACCCACCACTTTGACCAATTCCTTCATTTCTGGCACTACGGCTGTCATCTGCATGAACGCATGGGAAACTCCGCTTACAATTCTAAGCGTGTCGCTCTCCAAATCGGCATTGGCAGCGCGCTTGGCTCGACGCAGCTTGGCCATAAAAATGATAGAGTCGTCCACCAAGGGGTCTTTTTCGCCGCACACAATGTACGTCCTGGGGTACTGTGCCAGGATATGGTCCGGAGTATGGAGAGGCGAGACGAGGTAGTTGGACTTGAGGTCGAGGGTAGTATCGCCTCCAATGTACATAACCATCAGCGCACGAAGCTGCCAAGGGAATGGGAAAGGGTTGAGAGGACATCACAAATCTGTTATTAGGTTATCAAAGAGAATACAGAGAACCTAGGAATAGTCATGCCCAGGGTACTTACGAAAGAAGAGCCAAGGACTTGGTCATCCATAAAAGCTGCCTTGCTATTCAGGGTCATGCCGTCACCTCTGCCAGGTCGAGCCTTTAAAGAGTCGGAGGGAATTGGTCCTCGTACGATCTCTTCTTCAACCACAGCCAAGTCACTGTTGCTGATCCAGAAATCCAGACCGACTTGCAGGCACGGGTAGACCATGAGCAAACCTACTGGTCGTGGCAAGACTGGCACATGCTCGATAACCATGTTCATGACCGCTGCAGCAAACGTTCCGCCGCTAGTAAGGACAAGGAAGTAAGGTTATCAGAAATCACAAGCTACTTCTTCTATGGAGTTGTGAGGGCATATACGAGTTCCTGCAGCTATCCACTTACGCCGAGTCACCGGCCAGTGCGATGCGGGGCTCCAGGGTGCCATTCAAGCCGACGCATGCTCCCCTTGTTGAAACTATCAGGCGGTAAATGTCAAAGCACTCATAAATGCCTTGAGGGAATGGATGCTCTGGCGCCTTTTTGTAATCGATACTGACGATCGGGACTCCAGTTTGGGCAGCCCAGGCCGTGAGGTAGTCGGCATGGCAGAGAGGATTCATGGCCACGAATCTAATAAAGAGGATGATAGACATAGCTCATTTAGTCCTGATTCACAATTTTTAAGCTGGCATGTTCCTTGCATTAGTCTTACCCGCCCCCAGGAGTATTCATGATAATGGCCGGTTGTTTAGCAAGCTCCTCCTCTGAGCCCTTGAAGAATATAGTCACTTTGACGAGTGCATCGGAGTGATGTCCGGCGTCCTTGGATAGCCTGAGGATGATTTGTTTGCGGATACCTATTCTGGGAGAGTTCATCCAGGTGCTTAATCGGATGACAGGGTGCAGCATCTTTTCCCAGGATCGGCGCATGTGGATAGCAGTGATGGTCTTCAACATCATGTTGTTCTTTTCGACAGCTCGCTTAGGGAAGAAGAGGTAGAAAATCGAAAAGACGGCGGACATGGAGTCGCGCAAGACCTTTGGGCGAAGGTTTTGCGAAGTGAAGAACCCGGCGTCAAGAGCAGACAGGACCCATAGACCGCGCGTGTATCCACGGGTGTAACGACGCGAGAACTATGAGAGCCAAGGACATAGTTGAGACATGGAATTTTAATTGCGCAAGTCCATGCATGATATGTGCGACTCGAGCAGAATTTGACTGTACCATTTTTTTCTCGGGCTCAGCAGGGGTCAGGCCGAGTAGCAGATCGGCGTGATGGGCAGCATAGAGGGCGGTTAGGGCTCCAATGAGGATCTGCCAGGGTGTGTACGACTTTAGGAGGTTGTGCAGTCGCTGGAAGGGTCGGGGGCCAGTTGGGGGCACCTTGCGCAGGGCGATGTAGCTGTTGGAAGGGGAGAGGAGAGGAGAGGTCAATTAAGCAGGGTGCCGGAAGAAGGGCAAGACAAAAATGGTCAGCATTAAGGCAGGGACTTGCCTCATCAGGAGCACAACTATGGCCTGGATCTTGTCCCAGGAGGGAGAGGGTCTCCCGGCGATATGGCCGAGCATGTCTGCGCGAGGGAGCGAGAGAGCGGGGGGAGCGAGAGGAGAGTGAGGAATGAGATGAAGCTAGGAATGTGGAGATGGCAGATTGCGATTCCGCAAGAACGGGGGGAGAGGAGGAGGAGGAGGGGAAGAAAGAAGCAAAGAGGCGAAGAGGGAAGGAAGTAGAGAAGCGGGGGAAGCAAGGAGGGGAGGGGGGGAGGGGACGGCCCCCTTGTGGGCGATGTGGAGAACAACTGTCGCTCACTGCTCGCATGCTCTCTCTCCCTTGCTCTTGATCTCTCTCTCTCTCTCTCTCCCGGCACAGCGCCCCGTCCCGTCGCTCTGCCCCTTGCCCCGTTGTCCCTCTCCACGTTGCCCACCATCGCAGCCACAAGGTTTGTCCCATCTGGCCCGGTGCAGGAGAGTACATGTCCACTGTTGTGTTGACGAGCAATTTTCACGTGCAAGGGGAGATCTATCAACAAATATAATCAAGCAGCCGTACTGTGCTCCATTCCACGCGAGATGCGAGATTCGAGTGTGACGAAGAGAAACCCGCCTCGAGGCACGCGACTGGGGGAGAGGGAGAGGGAGACGCGGGGAGAGAAAGAGCGTGAGAGAGAGCGTGAGAGAGAGCGTGAGAGAGAGCGCGTGGCTGCACAGGCTGTCAGAGCGCGCAGACACACACGCTCTCAACTGTCGCGCGAGGGGGCACATGTCTCACCCCTGTCGCGCACACCATGCATGCACGGCCATGGCAAAGACATCCTATCTCACAATAATAATGAAAACGAGGACAAGAATGACAGTGATAATAATAATGACAATGATATAATGATAATGTATGCGAAGGTATAACAACTAATTCTCCCTCTCCCCCCACAACCACTTTATCCCCGCATGCTCAGCTCAATCGTCAGATTCATATTCTTCTCCAACATAATCTGCACTTCGTCCTCAAGCTTCCGGACCTGCTCCTGCAAACGGCGTCGCTCTGCCTCCCACACAGCCGCCCCCTCCGCTGACCCGGATTCGGATATGCGCGCCTTGCTCGAGCTAGCCTTGCTCTTCAGCCGCTGCAGCTCCTTGCGCATCTCGTCTCGGTCACTCTCGAGCTCATCCCGGATCTTGTTCAGCTCCTCTACATCCTCCTTGGCCATGCCCAGCTTGCGTTCAAGGCTCATCTTTGACCTCTCGACCTCTTGCAGTTCTTGCCCAAACTTGGCTTTCGACTGATCCAGCTGCTGTTGGAGCGTCTCCAGACTCTCCTCCAGCTCCTTCTGTCGACGGTCATGACCAGCCATCCTCCTCTCCAAGAACGTGCGGTCCTTCACTGCAACCTCCTTTTCAGAACGCTCCAGATCTACCTGTTGCTGCAGTTTCTCCAGTTGATCATCCAATTCTTGCGAGAGCTGCTTGGTCGACTGGCTCGACTGCTCTAGAACCTGGTCATGTTGCTGTCTCAGTGTCCGCACCTGCTGCTCGTGCTTGGCCGCAAGCTCCTGTTTGGCCATGGCCAGCTCTTGTTTATGGATCGCCTCGAGCTGTTGCTGCAGTTGCGTTTCATTCGCGGTAGAGTCCTGTTCAAATCTCTTCAAGAGCGCCTGCTCCGTTTGTTGCTGGACCTGCATCTTTTCCTGCTCCATCTGTTGCTGGACTTGCATCTTTTCCTGCTCCGTTATTTGGTGGACTCTAATCTTTTCCTGCTCGAACGTCTGCTCCATCTCCTTCATTTTAGCCATTAGAGATGCCTCCAGCTTCTTGTTCGTGTTGGCAGCGTCGCGCTCCATACTATGCAGCAAGTCCGTCTGAATCTTGATTGTAGCATCTGCCTCCTGCTCCAGCTTCCGCACCTGCGCTTCCTTGGTTTTCAGCGCTGCTTCAACCTGATCCAGACGTGTCTTCCATACAAACTGCTCCTGCTGCAGGCCATCCTTGGCCTTGGACAGGCCTTGCTCCAGGGCGCCCTCGAGGTCTCGAGCCTTGGACCGCTCAGTCTCCAGTGCCTCTTCCTGCTGCCGTACACGGCCCTCGAGTTCGTTTTGGATAATCAGGAAAGCCTCATTGCCACTACGTTTATGTGTCTCCAGCTGAGCCTCCACATCCCTTCGAGTGTTATCAATCAAGTCTCTTTCCTGCAGAAGCGACTCTTTTTCCTGCACAAGCGAGTCTTTTTCTTGCAGAAGCGACTCTTTTTCTTGCTCAAGCGAGTCTTTTTCTTGCAGAAGCGACTTTTTTTCTTGCTCAAGCGACTCTTTTTCTTGCAGAAGCGACTCTTTTTCCTGCAGAAGCGACTCTTTTTCTTGCACAAGTGACTGCCCCCCGTGCTGCAAGGACTGCTTCTCCTCCTGGATGGACTCCAACTGTTCAAGAATCTGCTCTTTGCTCTGCCGTTCCTGGTCCAACTCAATCTGGCGCTCCCCAAGCTCTTTCTTGGTGGTGGATGCCTCTCGTAACAATCCTTTCACAATGCCTTGGAACTGGGCATCTGCTTGTCGTTTCGACTCTGTCATTGTAACGAGCTGCTCGTGTAATTCATGCACTCTGGCTTCATGTCCACCTTCATCTTCCTGCACAGAACGCAGTAGCTCTCGCTCCTGGGCCCAAGACTCTTCGCGCCTCTGCATCTCGTCCACAATCTGGACGTTATCCTGCATCAACTCTTGCAGCTCGGTCTCTAGATCCGCAACTCTCCCCTGCATTCTCTTGGACTTGGCCTCCAAGTCCTGGATCAACTGGGCATGTGCTTGTTTGTCCTCAGCAAGAACAACTTCGAGTCGATCCAGGGCTAACTCAGTTTCCTTTTTATGATGGATCAAGTCATTGAGAGCCTTATCACGATCCGTCGATGCATCTGTTAACGACGTTTCCATCATCTGGTGCCTTTGCTGGAAACCTTGAACCTCCTGCTCATGGGAGCTCTTCATCTCTTCTACACTCCTAGAGCTTTCTTCACGGACTGATTCTAGGCGTTCCTCCAACTCTTGCTGGCGCTCCAATAACATTGCCTCATGTGCCTGGAGGTCCCTGGTACGTTGAGTCTCCAGAGACTCGATTTGGGAGAGGAAATCATCTGAAGCCTGCTGGTGTTCCGAGGCGAGCACATTCTTTTGCTCCTCCAGGGCACGCAAGTGCTCATCTTGGAGACGATCCTTGTCTTCAGTAGCCCTCGCCAGTTTATCCTCCATTGCGGCTGCTTGGTCTAAAGTCAGGCGCTCAACCTCCTGCGCGTGCTTGGATCGTTCTTTTTCAAGACTTTCCTCAAGGCTGTACTGGTGATCCTCCCGAAGACGCTCCAAATCCTGAAGCAACTGAACGCGCTCCTCTTCCCATACTTTCTTAGCAGACTCCAGTTCCTCCTCCTGGCCCTTGTTACGTTCTCCAGCCCTTGCATTCGAAGACTGCATCAGCTCTTCCAACTCGTTCTCCAAATCCTGGACCTTGTTCTGCTGCTCAAGTGTATCATCTTGGCTGGCCTCCAAATCTTGATGTGCAAACTCAAGCTCCTTTTCCAACTGGGCGATACGGTTGTTGAGTCGTGTGAGCAGACGCTCGTCATTCTCCACCGTGATAGCTCCCATCTGGGACTTGCTCTGATCTTCGTCAGCAAGCATTTGGATTTGAATCGCAGAGGATGATGTGGCATCGACAGCGGCGGTCTCGCTCCCCTCGGCTGCCTTTGCGGGAGGTATCGAGGGCATGTTGAACGAGGATGGAATGGGTGGAGGGATCATCCCGTAAGACGGCTTGCCTGCCGGAACTTCTGGAGGTGGTCCTGCGGGTGGGGGGATTGCAGGAGGTACAGCCTGCTTACTCAAACCAGAACGAACACCACGCGCACTTCCACCACTGCCAGAGCGCTTGGCTGCAGCAAAAAGGCCAGACCCAGTAGTGGCTCCGCCAGCTCCAGAATCTGCATTTGGGATTGGCGGCGGTGCTCTTTGAGGAGGGGGCGATCCAGGCAGCATGGATACAGAATGTGTTGAGGACGACGACATGAACGAGCGGCCTGATCGGGCGGACAAGACGCTGATTGAGCTAGTCGATGATTCATTTCTCTTGAGCTGACTCGTGGTGATGCTGATTGGATTGGAAGTTGCAGCTGTGGAAGAGTTTGTCGACTGGCTGTTGCCACTAGAGGCCGTTGTCATGGAAACATATGAAGGCTGAAGTGGCAGCATGTCGCGCTTGTAACTTGTTGATTCTGCATCGGACTCAGAGTCCGTATCCAGATATGAATCTCTTTGACCCTTTCCGCGAGCATCGGTGCCGACATAGCCAGGCACATTCTTGAAGCTATCGACCGAGACCCTGGCGCTCAACAGAGTGGAGGTTGCAGCCTCGATGGACACTGTTGTGATAGATGTTATCATGGATTGACCCTGCTGCACAGATCGCGGAGGCGAGTCTGGGATAGGCGGTGGCATCGGCGCCTTGTTCTTGCCGACATCCCCAGAAGTGTATGAGATTGGCAGCGGTGGGGGCAACGGTGGTGACGTTGGAGAGGTAGCAGGAGGGAGGTTGAATGTCGATATAATTGACACTGGATGTTTGGAGGATGTGATCCTATCGTCGTCATCATCGCTGTCCAGAGCTCCTCTGCGAGCATACTGCACCTTAAGTGGAGGCGAGTCAAGACTCTCTTTATCCGAATCCATGCGACCGCCCTTGTCCTGCATGCCCAAAGGCTTTCTGGTGTCCAATGCTAGCGCCGATCTAGCGGCACTCGTACTTTTGCCATCGCGCAAAAGGTTATCCTCGTAGTCCGTGATTTCTTCTTCACCGGCAGTCGAGTAGCGCGGTCCGCCAACCCCGCGAAGACTGACCTCCTCTTTTCCTGGCCTCGACACTTCGGTATTGGCTGGTTGTGCCACAGAGTCCCATGAACGGCGTTGGTCCGTGGCATCACCCGTGGAGCGCCATGAAAACCTGGAAGAGTCCCGCTCACGCTCATTTGGATTAGTAGGTCTAGTGTCGACTCCCTTAGATACGCTTCCATTTCGACCAAGCGGAGATCTGGACCTGGAGTTGGAACGTGTGCTAAAGCCCGATCGGGACCCTGACCTTGACCTTGAGTGCTGGGGACGAGGTCTCGACTGTCGGCGCTGGGGAGATCGAGACCTAGATCGAGACCTGGACCGAGAGATACTGGAGGCAAAGGAATCGCGTCGCCGAGTTGTTGCAGATGCATGGTGCCTATCATCCTTGCCGTCTCCATTGGCTTTGGCGTTGGACTTGGACGAGACATTGCGAGAAAGGTCTGGACGCGGGGACCAGGATCGAGACCGGCGATGTAGGCTTCTCTGATCAGACAGGCGCTTGTCGGCGTTGAGGTCTTTATCCTTGGATGAACTAGCAGTCTGCTGCGTCTGTTCAGGGCGACTTTGCTTCCGCACCAAAAAGTCGTCCCTGTCTCTCCCTCTATCATCATCCTCGTGAACTCCCTTGTTCGAAGCCATCCATGACGGCCGTCGCTGGCCGATGCTGCTCCTCCAGTTCTGAGCGTTTTCATTCCAGTTGGGAACGAACTTGTCTGGCAAGCTGCTGCGACGCTTGCTCTTCATATCAGTGAAGGAAGAGTTGTCCTCGCGGGGACGCAAGGGCGGTGATGTGCGCCAACTGTCGGCAGCCTGTTGACGGCTCTCGTGGCTGGCGAGAGCGGGACTGGAGAGCATGTCATCCAAGCTGATCCTCTTTCCTCCCCAGCCAGATGATCCTCGCTTGTCAAAAGGACGTTGAGGAGGCTCCTGCTTTGTGCCACCGGACTTTTGATCAGTAAATGCCGATGCATTCCTCAGAGATGCGGCGGCCCCCGTCATGCTCTGGGCAGCACCCGATGGTGCCTGGAACGCGTTGTTGTATCGCGAGGTCGGGGGCGGCGAAGTAGGTGAGGAAACATTCTTGATAAAGTTCACGCCAGAACTCTCGCTGGTCGTGGGAATGATTGTGGTGGCCACGCCGACCTCTACCTTGATCATGTCCGAGTCCATCCTCTTTCCAGGTGGGAATTGTTGTGACCCTCTACCCGGAATAGGGGGGAGAGATTTTTCGCCCGAGTACCCGGTGGGAGGAGACCGAACAGCCTTGATAACGATTGCCTCATCGTCACTCCAGGGCAGGATTTCTGTGTCTTGCTCAGTGCCTGTTGGGGAGGTGAGCCACTCGTCTGCCTGAGGTTTCTGGCGTTGGTTCCGTTCGTTCCGCTCATTTCGCTCATTCCGCTCCCGTCGTGCTGCCAAGACTGAGGAAGTGTTGGAGGCGACTGATGTCGAGTAGCTTAGGGCTCGTCCACTACGGTCATCTGCAAAGCGACCTGGTCCCTGATCTTGCGACTCTCTTCTGTAGCCTGGTGCAGGACGACCACCTTGGCGGCTGCCATACTCTTCAGAGTCGTAGTCATAAGAATAGTTTGTAGATCGCCCCTGATTGCCGCCATGATCATCGTTTACAACTGAAGAGGAGGCGGAGTATGGCTTCTGCTGAGAAGGTTGCCGATACTGCGTTGCGGGAGAGTAAGGGGTCTGAGAGGGATAGCCGCGGGGACCAGGGGGGGATCGCCAGCTGTCAGGACTTGATGGGGACATCATGGGACTCTGGTCGTATTGGCCGTTTTGACTGTATCCATTCGCACCAGGGCGTGAACCTCCGCCACCGTATTGATTAGCTCGGCCCTGAGAGGACGGTGGATGCTGTTGATACTGTTGCTGGCCGCGCTGCGATGACCCATAAGGACTTTGAGAGGAAGGATAGGGGGGACCGCGATTATCTGAGGAATTAAAGTACGACGAGGATGTAGACGACGGGGATGGAGACAAGACTGGTGGAGAGGCGGGCGATCCAGGGCCCATGTAGGGTGACGAATGGTTATTGTGACTGTACGGATAGTCCTGGTGGTTCGGTGGTAGGGCACCGCCTTGTAGAGAGGAGGTGTCGCTCCACTGGCGTTGGTGGGACGAGGCAGCTGCGTAGGGACGAGGACTGAGAGTGTCTGGAAGATCCTTGTTGCCTGACACGGACGGATCACGTCTGTCCCGCTGTCGCTCCATGCCTGAGTACTATTATTGGAAGAGGGATGGTTAGTGTTTGGCATGAAGGGAAATCTGTGAGTGATGCAGGTTCGTTTTTTTGTAATTTATTAAGACATTTTTTGTTGGTACGCTCCAACAAGAAGAGAGTGCGTGGTTGCGTTTCTTACCGAGGATGAATTATCTGCGGCGTTGCTTGAGGCGTAGCTGTCAACGCGCGACCTGGATTGTTGCCGAGGTGCACGGGGTTGCCCACGGAGAGCGGCTCCTGGGCCGTTGTAGCGGGATGTACCGGACATGGGTTGTTACTTTTTGTTGTCTTTTTTCTTCTTTTTTGTTTATCGCGGCCCAAGCTGTAATAATATTGCAAAACAGCATGGATGGAGGTGAATGTAAGGGGAATGCAGATGATGATGATGAGAATGATGACATGATGAGAATGATGATGACGAAAATGATGCGGATTGCACATGTACCTGAG
This sequence comes from Dissophora ornata, assembly GCA_025201705.1. NCBI lineage: Eukaryota > Fungi > Mortierellomycota > Mortierellomycetes > Mortierellales > Mortierellaceae > Dissophora > Dissophora ornata. Next base: position 1,701 of record MU616896.1, on the reverse strand, counting down.
TGGATATTGAGGAACCGTGGTTAAACTCGCATGGACAGACCGATGCGCCTGTGAACAGCGATACTGCTAGGTCCTTTGTGAGAAGGGTACTTGCGGCTACAAAGAGATGGGGGAGAAGTGTCGCTCGCCGAATGCCAGGAGAGGGGGGAGGCGATGACGATGACGATAATTATGAGGGATGATGGGAAGAGAAAGATGATGGATTGATGATGATGAAGATGATGGCAATGGTGGATGGGTAGATGGACGGATGAATCGTCGCTTCGTGACATGTATCATGAAACCTAATAGTGGCAATTTATTTTATTCTCAGACAATGGAGCACAAAGACACAGAGACTGACTGGATCAGGCACGCCCACGCCACGCGCCACAGCCACGCCGACGAGATAGAACCGACAGACAGAACCGACAGAACCGACAGGGCAATGGATGAGGATGGAGCTGTAATCATCGTCATCATCACCACCACCACCACCACTTCCAACCCCTCCGCAGACACAGTGCACTTTCCGTCAATGTTTATATACAATGGACTATGTAACAAAAATAGGACCTTGGTTTTCCCCGACCTTTCTCGCGTTCTGCAAAGTGCAAACTCTATATCTCTCCTCCTTCCCCTCCTCCCTTCAGACCGCCGCACTTGCAAACGGGTTCATCGCCACAACCTTGATCACAGAAGGGGACACGCTCGTGTCTGCACTAATCAACACTTGCACACGGCCAAACGTCTTGACCCGGCTCAGGTTCTCTGCAAACTCGTCACCCGCATCGTCCTCTTGGTCAGCTGCACTCGAGCGCAGCCTCGACACCTCGTCGTCGTACTCATAGTCGCTCTCGTCGTCAAAGAGTCCACGCTCGTCATCATATGCGTTGGTCGCGTCATCTGGGTGGTCCATCGCATCAAACGCACCTGCTCTCGGCCTGAATTCTACATCCTGCCGCCACGAGGACTGGGAAAAAATCGATGATCTCCTGTCTGTCAGACCCTCACCCGCCTTGACTGCAGCATCCTCCTCGGTCTTGAAGGGCTGTGGGCTCCAGTACAGCTTCAGTGTCTCTGTTGCTTCGTTCCACGAATACCGCTCCAGCGGCAATTGATCCAGATGCACACGCTTCTCCAAACCGTACTCGGGCACCATGACATCAAATGCAGCATCCATCACCTGCACCACAATACCTTCCCGGATCACCATCCCATTCGCCTCCGTCATGTTCCGAAGCAGAATGCTCAGATACAAATGGTAGCTCTGCTCCTGTGCCAGCTTGGCTGCATCCTTCTTGAGGTTGCATTGGTTAGCACTCTTCTGGCAGGCTTCCTTGTTGAGATAAAACTTGTTGTCTATTAGACGAAAGATGTTGCGAGGGCGCGATATGCCAAGAAATAATAATCGAGTCAGGGCTATTGCAACAACAAACAACAACATCGACAACCTTTTCGTCCTCATTCTGAAAGGCCGCCGATAGGGAAGATTATTAAGGCATGAATGGATACATTTGAAAGGGTATAATTTTTGCCACAGCCAAGAATAATAGTGATACAAAAGGGAGAAGGGAGACAAGGAGGAGAGAGTGTGTGTATACATGGGTTTTGTCTGTGGTATGTGTGCTGTTGCGTGTGCGTGTACGTGCGTGTTTGAGCAACGTACACGGTTGGTGTTCTAACCCTCATGCTGCACGCTGTATTGATGCTCTCCCCCCC
>MU616895.1:0-33502 GCA_025201705.1 Dissophora ornata | reverse complement strand
CCCCCACGTTTTTTTTTTTGGTCTTTACCCGGATTGAGGGGAGGGACTGTCCCAGACAGGGTTGTCCCCACCCGAGTACTGTGGTTGCTAGCTCCATCGGTCTGTCCCCCTTGCGAGAGAGATGACACCTCGAGGTTGGAGATGACGGGTGAAATCAATTGCCGGGCGCCATCTGTGTCGTGTGTTGTGTGTATTGTGAGAGTATACTGCTCAACAACAACAACAACGATCGAATGATCAGTACAATGCAACATTGACTAAACTCTGTTCAATTTTAGCCGTTATTCCGCTTGTTTAATCCTTTTAGACATTTTTAAGGTGTCCGGTAACGTGTGCTGTAACGGGTAACCGAGGCATTTTTAAAAGCCTGGTAAAAAAAAACTAGGATAGAGTCAAGCCAGTCACATCACCACTTCACCTCCGCCGGCGACCTTTTATGAACACAGTCAGTCAGTCTATGCACTCTTTTCTGCTGTGATAGGAGCGAGTTAACTACTACCTCGTCTCAATGTTGTCTAGCGCACCTCTGGCTCTGGCGATATGGGCTTTAAAAAAAAACAAAAAAAAACAAAACAAAAAAAAATGATTCAGCCTCGCAGAATATGGACAACAACAACAAATAACAAAAGAAAGGCGACTGGGGACACCAAAACTCTACTTGGACTCACAAATCATTAAAAAGGAAAACAAGGATCGGGTGCCGCGCTTGCTTTTTACCGAGTTTTTTTTTCTTTTTTTTTTTTTTTTTTCTTTTTTTCTTTTTTTTCCTCCATTGAATAAAACTGAACGGGACAATAAAACCCTTTAGCTTTATTTTAACAAAACATGCAATCAAAAAACTCGTAAAGAGTGGAGGGAGAGAGAAATGAAGGCGCTCGCTCTAACGGTAGTGCACCGGGCATGAATTTCCATGCTGAAGCCAACTATGGATACAATGACGATGGTATGTGCACAGACAGTTGAGTCTCGCCACCGTTCGTCCTACGGTTTTGTGTGATCAGTAAACACAAAGTGTGAGTAAACACATCCGTGCATGGCCGGGTCAAGGCGTTAGTTAATAAACAAACAAAACATCACTTTACCCGCAACAAATTCTTCAAAGCAAATCGCGCACTCCTGATCAATGAGTGGCGAGTCGCCAGGCAATTTGTACACTAAATTTCATCCATTAAAAGTAATCAACGTATGAGAAAATCAATGACCATACAATCAACACACTTCACACACGCGCCCCCCCCCCACATCCTTGAATTCTTACCAACATAACGGACAGGGCCACTCCCTTGTCCTGATTTACCATCCAAGCAGTCTTGCACATGGGTTTCTTGCGCAGCCTTGCCACCCTCCAAGCCCGCAAGAATAGCACCACAGACAGGACACTCACTCATCAGCGAACTGGAACTGGCATTGCGCACCATGGGGGTTGGGTGTAGGTTGGATGAACTCGAGCTCCTCGATGACGAGTGAGATCTGCCTGGAGCATAGCCTGAGCTATGCATATATACACCCATATTTTCGTCATTTTGTGTAGGAGCACTTGATGCTTGGTTCGCAAAGTGCGATGTAGGATAAGGTGACGCGTGACCATGGAAGGATCGATTGTAATGTAGTTGAGATCCAGAGTTAGACTGCGTCGTAGTCGTCCTAGACCCAGAACCGGAAGCAAAGCCGGAAACTGAACTAGAGCCAGGGCTCAAGCTAGAAGATCGACCTGGACCCAGTGTTGCATAGCAGGGGTCACATACACGATAGCTTTGGACAGTGCCTCTTCTTGCCAGAGCTTGATGATTTAAATAAGCCTCGCTTGAATTGGGATCGAAAACAACCATCGATGGATGCAACATCGCACGGTTACCCGAACAGCGATCGCAGACCACATGACCACAACGACGGCAATGGTGCCTCCTTACAAAGAGCGAGAACTTTCGGTGGCATTCCCTACATTCAATGGCTTTGTTGTCAGATTCCCACTTTGACTCGACGGTAGCAGGCTGCGTGATATGGTGGTGGGGCGTCTGCATAGATTGAATCCGAGTAGAGGATGTCCTATCCTGCCTGTCCTGACTTGCAAAAGTCGTGGGCGTAGCAGAGCTCTCCTGTGTATGCGCTGGTTCCGGCTCTGTTCTTGAGCGAATAACATGAGTTATTGGGGCGCTTGAACCGCCCTGGCTGGAAAGCATAGACCCTGTTGCAGAAGGGCTCGCGGGGAGGTGTGTTGCGTTGGACCTAGTTGACGATGATGACGTCGAGGATCTAGGATTCCGCGTAAGACGAGCCATTGGGAAGGGGTCAGCCTGCGGTGCTGCAGGCGAGGCACTGAGGACGGCGACCTCTGGAACTTGATGGTTTGACGTGGGAATGGGTATATTGGATGTGGAGCTGTGTCCGTTAGCAACCTCACTCTCTGGCACATTTCCCTGTGTTGGGGTGTCCGAAGCTGCTAGTTCCTGGTCACCATTCACCATAGTCGAGGCAGTGGTAACAGTTGGGAATTCAGTGTCAAGCATCTCGCCTTGTTCTTGATCGTGCACTGACTCTGAATCTTGGTCATGTTCATGCAGCGTTCCATTAGCGTCTTCTGTACTGCTGCCAGAGACGTCCATGTCATTGTCTGCACTGGCAAAGCTACCGTCACTAGTTCCCTCTAAAAGGTCTTCAGCGTTGTGCCTGTTATAGGATTCTGTTAGATCCCCAACGATTTCCGTGTCGGCTGGTCGTGATTTTTGAAGGGTCAAGCTCCTCAGTTCATTGCTCGATCCGGCACTACCTGCGAATGAGCTCGATGCAATTTGTGGTCGGGATATCTCCAGCTGCTGGAAGCTTCCAAATGCGGCCTCCCGCTGCTGGATAGAATCGGCTAGTTCCTCGGCGTGCTGGAGATACTCTGTCAATAAGGTAGAAGCTGACTGTTTCGATGCAGGATCCTTGTCAACTAAGAGAGATCAGTCAAACAGTGTCAGCAAAGATGTTGTAAGTGCGTCGAGTAAAGATATATTAATATGTCACAAACAACATAATACCTGGCACTCACCTTTAACGCCGTTGAGCAGAATTTGTATGGCCTGACGGTACCTCGCAAGTTCTTGTGCCGAATCTGCAAATCCTTCGTCTGGTCGCAGGGCAAGATCTGCTCGTTTCACATAGTTCCCTGACAACTCCTGCGAAAACTGAGATTGGCTGGCATCGACTTCAGAAACGTCTCCTCTGTTACTGACCAAGTCCATCCGCCTCTTCATGACCCTGATCCACTTCCTACGTCGCACCCAGTTGCTTCCAGAGGTGGGTGGGGTCCCAGACCACTGCTGGTTCGCGTCAGTCAAAGACTTGCCATACTGCCATCCCTCGCTGTCAATACTGGGGTCCGTTCTGTCGAATACCCATTCGGTCAGCCAGAACCACCCTCGTTGCATGTTTGCTCTTGCGTTAGATGCGCCCGATGAAGCGATAAGGGGTAAGTGAACATCGTCCTTGGTAGAGGGTCGCCCATTAGGGAGAGACCATGGACCACACATATCTTGCTGAGCGAGCGCACTTGCAGAGAATTTGGGGGTCATGAGTGAGAGTGGAAAGGATGAAGATGCTCTTTGGTTTTCGTGCACAGTCAGGAGAACAGTGCTATGAATGGCGAGTGGGTCGTATATCTGGTCGGCAGAGTATTCCTCTAGATGACGACGGACGGCACAAGATTAGAAGGCTGCGGAGAGTGATAGTCTACTACTATCCAACCGCAATTACAGATTGGATCACCCACCCTTCCACCATTGTTTTTCACTACTCTGCAGAATGTCGCAGAGGTAGGCTTCGCTGTTTGCGGCAGCAACATCATACGCCATCTCCGAGAACGTGTTTTTAAGAAGTGGGTTCGCCCTTGCATGGTTCAAAAAGTACAGGACTATGGCGATGTCCCCCTTGGAGGCGGCATTAACTATTATTTTTTTTTCCATGTGAAGCATATGAGAAATAGACGCAAGTTGGAGTCAGAGAGAGAGAGAGAGAGAGAGAGAGCGTAGGATTAAACGAGAACGATGACACAAGAGCATTAACCCGCTGACGGGCGGAACTCTGGGCTAGCGGGTGGCGGCCATACTAAGAGGGGTGTGTCCCATCCTGCTTCGCGTGTTAATATCCGCTTCGCCTTTCTCCAGTAGAACTTGGGCGATATCGATAAATCCCTTGGAACTAGCATTATGCAGTGCTGTCCAGCCATCCTTGTCACGCTGGTGCACATTAGCGCCTCGCTTTAGTAGAAAACACACAACTGGGTAACACCCTGAGTAAGATGCCTTGAGCAACGCCGTCTATCAAGATATGTAATGTATCAAAGACGCCATTTTCGTTTAGTCTTGATGCAAATTAAACGATGAATATATATATCCAGGGGGACGACTAATCAAACACATTAGCTTCTATTGGAGATGTGACACTTACCTCGCCTTCACGGTCTTGAACATCTACTACCGCTCCCGCCTGATCAATCAGAATCCGAACGATCTCGTCGTGCCCTCGGGAAGCGGCGAAATGAAGGGGGTTCATGCCTGTTGCGGATGATATATTGTCAATTGAGTCCTTGAGCTGGGGTGACTGCGTCAGGATCTCCTGAACTAGCTCTGATTGTCCATTGATGCACCCTTCGACAAGCTTTGCCCACAAGATGTCGTCCGAGGATCCCTCTGTCTGGTCTGCACCTACGACAAGAGTAGCCCCTGAGACGAGCTCGCGCACTGATTCGTTCCTGGCCGATGCAGGTGTGCTTGACTCTCTGCTGCCCATGTGAAGGATATCATCTACAGCAAGTGGATCCACAAACTGGGCCGAGTTTGATCTTGCAGAGGTGGGGCTATGGACAGCAACAGGGACGGGCAGTTTGATCGAGTCGAGGTGTGTGTCTCCGTAAAAGTCATGGCTCTCGCCGGGTACGGGGGGGTGCACAAACTCTGGTATGGACCCAGGCGAGACGACGGTGGCGATCATTTGTCACTGCGTTTGAATGCTGCTTGGTTGACTGCAGGGGTTGCTTGTTTAAGGGAGGAATGTGCGCTAGGATGGTACGATGACATGACAATGGTTACAGCGTGGCGAATTAGACGTGGTTTCTGAAAGGAGTCTGTTTTGTGTGGGAAACAAGTGGGAGATGGTAGCTGCAAGGCAGAGGAGCGAGTTCCCTTACCTTCAGGACGGCTCAAATGAGCACGACGAGGGAGTGTGAAAGAGGGAGAAGCGGGTGTGGGTGCGATCGCGAGTGTGTTTGCGAGGATCAGTCGAGGCAAGGAATGAGGCGCCAAGTGCCTGGTGGGAGAGATGTGTGAGGAAGGGAGAAGGGAAAAGGAAACTTGGGGGCATGCACCGCACTCTATTGCGCATTGCATTCGCTCTCTTGCTCTGTTCCTTTTGTCCTGGGTGCACCTGTCTTTGTCGTGCGACTGTTGAGCACACCACGTGATCCACTCTACTCTCCAGCCGCAAAGCCCGCCGGTGTGGGCTGGCTTTGTCTCTCAACAACAACACATGCTAGCAAGCTGCTGCTGCTGCTACCAATTGCCACCAACAGAGATCTATCTGTCCTCCCCAACAGCCAATGCTCCCTTTGATCCTCTGCTGAATTTTCGTCTTCCAAGAGCAACCTTGACCGACCGCGCCCGTCATCCGCGCGACACATTCAGGAACAGGGCAGGACAGATTGAACTACAGCCTTATTTATTGCGACAATGGCTGAACGCGCCCTGAATCCCTTACGCAGGCCTCTCCAGGAGTCAAAGAGCCAACCTCACGGTCTTCTTCGGCATTCGCTCCCTGGGAATAAAGATGCCACTCTTGCGCCCCAGGCTGGTCCCATCGGCAAGATCGGACAGGAAAATATTCTGCCAAAGACATCTGCCTCATCCGCCGACCTCCTCACTCGGAAAGCACCTACAGGCCACACCACAGCAGCCATGGATGACAGGGATGTTCAGCGAAATAGGATCGCACTGCAGCAAAAGACATCCTCCGGCCTAAACCTGTCAAACGTCAAAGCTCATCGAGTCACAAGTAACTCGGTGTCCAATCCCCAGCTCAAGGCGAAGCCACCTGCTGTAGCTCCTGGCGTCACCTCCAATAATATCAAGCGCGAGCAGCAGAACCCACCGACAGTTGCCCGCGAAGGCGCTGAACATCAGACGCAGACGCAGACGCAGAACCATTCTCAGGCACAGCCTCGTCCTCAAGGCACGAAGCGCGAATATGGCTCACCAGAGTGGATTCAGGGGATGACAGCAATGTTATCGAAATCCAAGTTTTATTTCGACAACATTGAGGCCCATACCGCGACCAAACTGTCCAAGACCCTCGTCGTTTACGGCGCTGTAAGTTTGTTGTCGAATCTGCTGTCGAATCTGCTGTAGATGCTAGAAGCTTGCATTGAAAATTAGCCTCCTGACATCTCTTTCTATTTCGCCGATAATCCTGCAGACCATTGCCATGTTCTTTTCAAACGACGTGACCCATATCATCACAACAAACCCTATACCCAGCAAGGATTCCCTGGCACGAAGCAAAGCCAATAGCGACAAGAATCAGGCTCAAGCTCAAACCCCACTTGCAACGCCACCCACGCCAATGGTCCCAGGAAAGTTTCCTCTCAAACCATCAGCACTACCACTGGCTCCGAGCGCAGAGAACAACATTCTCGTCAAAGCCATGGGGTTTGGGATTAAAATTTGGAATCTGAACCGGATGGTGAGTTTGCTGGCGCCGGTACTGTTTGAGCCGATGACACCGAACGAAAATTTGAATCTACAGGATTATCTCCACCGCGACAAAGTCTATGGATTGACCACCACTCAAAACGATGATTCGCCTAGAGCGGATTATTACGTGTTCAAGAACTATTACATGCTCGTGGAGGATACAACAGGACATTACCAAACGGTCCTTGCGTACGAGTATCCGAAAAAGCCGTCTTCGCTCGGAAGGCATCACTGGCCTAGGTTCCGCATCCAGTCTACCCACAGAAGTCCTTTCCTTTGGTTTGACGAACATGGTGGGCGTGCCAAAACGCTCCAGGAAACGGCAAACAATAATAAGGCAGAGGAAGCTGCCAGGGACGACAAGGGCGAACAAGAGAACACACTTGAGGCCACCAAGAAGGCTGATACGCCAAGGCCGCAACCTGTATCTCAACTTGCCTCAGGCATTGTCAACTCTGTTACATCACACGCCGTCTCAACCAATTCTGTTGTAGGAAAGGCACAGACTTTGCATGGGATGCAGAATCAGGATCGGGTCCTGGAGCAGTTGGGCAAGCGAGTCCTCAACGCCACCAAGGGCGAGGCTGGTGTAACTCCTACTCACCCACCTGAAATCAAGAAAACAGAGTTTGTGCGTCCGGCCGATGTTTTCAAGTCGAACAGGACTTTTGCAAGTTGTGAATCAGTTCCCAGTAAAAAGCTGCCCTTGGCAGTCGCGGATCTTAATGCCGCTAATCAGCAACTCGCTCCTTTCCCCACCCCACGACCACCAACACCTGTGCCACAGCGGATGATGGCCCCTGCAGAGAAGAAAAGGATGGAAGCAACCCCCACTACAGAGGCAACAGAAGTGGATGTCCCGCCTGTTGCAATTATGCCACGAGTGTATCTTAAGAAGGGCTACTGCGAAAACTGCCGAGATTTCTACAAAGACTTGAACGAGGTTGGAGCCTGACTCAATATGATCATTTGAATGACATGCATAATAAGAGGCGTCCTGACATGTACTCCTCTACTTCCCTCATTCCTGCAGCACATTGCCACTCCAGAACATCGGAGGTATGCGCACGACACGTCAAAGTTTGAGCAATTGGATCAGCTCCTAGTACTCTTACAACGCAAACCTAAGATCCACTCAAACGGCTCAGGAGGATCCAGCACTCCCAACAAGTCCGAATTAGAGCAGCAATTGCCATCGGAAAAAGGAACGGCGGATCAGGAGGCGCCAATCGCGATAAAGGATGTCAAAGCAGCAATCGCAATAGTTGAAAATCAATCGAATACCGCCTCAATGGCGGATGTTGGGGTTGTTGATAGGCAGCAGGACCTAGAGGAGGTGCATGGCGCCATCGCTGACGAGGTTGATGATGCTGAGCTCAGGAAAGTAGATGTTGAGGTCGAGATCGCCCAAGTGGAAGCCGAGGTTGTGAAGGTTGAGGATGATGATCTGTCCTCAGAGATGTCGCGGCTGGACATGTCAGAAACTGGAGAGGGAGAGGAATTCCCAACAAACCTCGGGGATGATGCGTCGCCATCGATGGCGCAATCATATGCCATTTCTGCAGCTGATTTCACGCAGGGATCAGATTCGCGGCTGGTCAGAGGCCTATCGCGATCGAACTTTTATATCAATAGCGAGTTCCAGTCACCATTCACGGACAAGACGTTTGCTTCTGAAACCAACTTGACCAGCCAGGTGGAGACCGATGTCACTCAGCCAGACGACAAATTCCTCGATGGATTAATTGCAGATTCTGAAGCGACGGACCCGCCAATGCCTATTCACTTGTCTCTCAACTTGACCAGCATGGTTTCAGACGGGGTTGAGCCGTCAATGCCCACTCCTCTTGAGAACTACGTATTTTCCGGTGAGGTTGAGGCCGAGGGTGAGGGTGAGGGTTCGAGCGAGGCGGATAAGGATACGTACGACAATGTGGCGCTACTTAAATCGCCGGGTGCAGGACGAGGCGCGTTTGCAAGAACTCAGGGTGCGAATCTGAGACGATGCACTGGTTTACCGGGTGTCACCCTACCTACGCCGCCAATAAGCCGAGAGTTGTTGAAGAGGAAGTTCGAGAGGATTTTAGAGGAGGAGCGTATGTCTGGAAAGATGCATCCTATGGACGATGTTGCGAGTTATTCCCCAAGCACACCCCAACCTACTATTTACGATAGAAATCTACAAGCTCGTCTTTTGTCGCAATCGCCTCAGCAGTCGCAGCATCAAAAGCATAAGAGGACTCTATTGCCTTCGTTCACAGGAAACAGCAATCCAGTGTATCATCCAATGCAGCCAACATCGTCAGCACTTTCGCCACCTGTGCAATTCGAGCCAAAGTTAGTGCATTCGCCAGCGCCGACACATGCTCAGGTTCAGTCACCGCGGTACACTCCCATGGCCTCTAGCAACGCTCCTTTTGCCTCCAGTCGTACTCCCGTCTATCAAAGTGTTGGATCCGAGCGTCAGTACCAACAGCAGTACCAACAGCAGCAGCCTCACTCGCATCACGGCATGGGCGCCAGCCCTGGTGGCGTGCAACACGGTTCTAGCCCTGGCTATCCCATTACGCCGCCCGCGCACAGCAGAGAGTTCCATCGCAGCAGCAACATCGATAGCAGCTACCTATATTCCAACCTTCGCACCTCATTTACTCCGCAGACAGCGCACCGGTCGTTGGACCCACCTTTCCAGTATCAGCAGCCGCAATACCATGCCTCTGAAGACGCCAGCTTTGTAGACAATAGCGACGGTGGTTTTGGGTCGCCTATGGTGATGGCCTCCCCTGTTGCTCCTGGTTCGACTTCACCCACAGATCCGATCTCGCATGACCCACGGTCGGCTTTAGATTCGACCTATTCCTCACCAACGGCATCACCCAGTCGACGGACGATGTACAACCAACACTATTACTATCAACCGCCACAACAGTTTGCAGTGATGTCGCATGCAGAGCAGGAATTGGAGCGTTGTTACCATCATTACCGCGGCAACCAGCTTCCTGTACCAGCAGGAGCAAAGAAATTGAAGAGCAGCTCGAGTCTGGAAGAGGAATTCGAGGAGTATGGAGAAGGGTGTATGGTATTCCTTGAGTAAGAGAGGATACCGGATTTTTACCTCTATGCTTTAATTGTACATTAGCAAATAAATATCTTATTGGTCGTGTAAAAAGTCACTCTTGGGAGAAAGGACACAATCAAAGAAGGAGGACTTTCATTCAAACTGGTGATACACTAAAACTGATATTCATTTTTTTTTTTTTTTTTTTGCTGTTGCTAATGCTACATAAACATGCCGTCCTTGGCAATCGCCTCAACGATCCGGACCTCCGAATCCTTGAAGCACGCATACATTCGTCGCTGTAGGGGACGAGCATGCCACCCTGTCGTTGTGTCTCCTCCTCCTCCTTCGTGTTCCGAGCTCGACATTGACATAGACATGGACATTATCGAGGACGAACACGGAGAAGAAGGATCGAACGTCTCGATCACAAACTCACGGCAGTTGGGTTTTGGGAACGACAACCTCAATCCCTGCAAGGCACTAGCATTACCACTGTCGCCAACACCATTTCCACTGCTATTGCTACTACTACCACCGGCGCCACTGCCGCCGCCACCACCACTACCACCTCCAACTCCAGCAGTAAACAGTTTGTAAACGCAATCGCGCTCTGCGCCATCCTCTACCACAGAGATAGACTCGGGCTCGTTCATAATCCGCTCTACCAAGTGGTACTGTTCCGGAAACTTGCGCATCAGCGCCATAACCTTTCCCAGTGTGATCTCGACCTCTCTAAACTTTGCAAGGATGGGTTTCAAATCCAGGTCCTGACCCTGAACTCGATCATGCATGACCTCATTGATGGTGGTGGTGGCAGCGGTAGCAGCAGTAATAGTACCAAATTCCCTCCAAGGGAAATCCGTCAACTCTTGGGCGAGTTCCTGCAATGACCTAGCGATTTTGGGGCTCATGCTCGACATTGGGTGTGAGACTAGAGTGTCATACGCGAGCAGGAATATCGTCGGAAGTAACCTAAAGATAATGTATAGCGACAAGATACGTGCTACGAATGAGAAAACGCGAACAAAAAAAAAGTCGTTTCTTTTCTTTTTTTTTGATTTCAAAACAAATTGGAGGGTCACCAACTTACTGAACAAAGATTTGGGTCGGAGAGAGCGCTTTCAGATACGACAGTGCCTTCTCTGCCTCCTGTCGATGATCAAAAAGAGGTGTTTGCTTGTTTGCAGGGATAGGATCCGATTTCTAATCGAGAGTTCGAAGCAAACGGGATTTAGAACCAACAGAATTCCCCATAGCTCCACATGCGATAACACCTGAAAGACATAGCAGAGTATCCACTCACCTCCCAAAGCTCTTGCCAGAAATTGCCGCTGTCTGCCATCCGGGTACTCATTTGTCGCTTCTCATTGTCCCAGTCCTTTGGAGAGTGCCAGCGGATGAAATCACCGAGGACACAACCAAGGTTGGCAGCTTTGAAAGCGCTCATATCTGCCATGTCACAAACAAAAAAAAACAAAAAAAAAAAAAACCATGAATTCCCAAAAATGCTTCAGCCATTATTTCCGCGTGTTATTTTTAACCAAAGAAAAACTGCAAAACATCATTATCTTGGTTTACCTGAGATAAGCTGAGCACATTGCATTTCCGCCCTTGTCTGAGCTGCTTCCGCTGTTGAACCCAGATTCTCAAATAAATCTTCCTGTTCACGAATCATGTCCTCCGTCATGTAACCCGGATCCTAAAAAAAAAAAGCATATAACCTCCGTCGTCAGAGAGTGGAATTTCAGATTATCAAAGTGAAAAAGGTTACATATGTCCAAGAAGAATTACCTGAAGCTTAGGAATAACAAGAGGTGCTCCTGTCTCCAAAAGCGTGAGCCCCTTGAATGCCTTCGGGGTCGCTTCGCCTTTAGATTGCGAACCAGATTGTGGTGGCGGGCTTGTTTCCTTTGTTCGATCAGGCGATTCCTCTGTTGAAGTCATATCCAACTTCTTTATAGCCTCCGTCAGGCTAGCCGTACTTTCACCCTCTACCGGGGTGTCTTCCTCGTCGTCAACTTTGTCGGAATCTGGTGCCGCCTCAGTGCCGACTGTAGTGTCTAATTTCGTCTCTGCCACAACTGCTACGGACTTTGTGGATTTCGAGGATGACGCTGACGACGATGACGTCGAAAAGAACGATGACAAATTGCCGGCAAGGACGTTGGGGTCCGCAGAATTCTCCCTGCGCTCAGCGTTCTCTCGTGCAATACAGCAGTTGATCATGGACAACTTTTGGTGCAGCAAGTTGAACCGCAAATCAATCGCAGGGACCCTGGTTCCACCCTCCTCATTGCTCTGGTGTTGGTTCCATATTGATCCGCCGCTTCCCGTTTTTTCAGGAGTAGATTCCTCAAAAAACACCTGGACCCCGGGTATCATCTCCTTTCGCTTCCAGCTGACTGCAATTTGTTTCAGTAATCCGGCCCATAATGCCTTCAGGAACCCCATGAACGACGTTGGGTAGGAGATATTTGAGTTGGGTGAGATCACGTCCACCAAGTGTTGCAACATCTTCCAGAGAAGGGATCCGTAAGGGACAGTAGTCGCATGCCGAAAGTGGAGACCCAGTTCCTCAGCTGAGACGACTCGCTCTACGCCCAGTGTAGATTCCCAGCCATGAGGTTTCGGCTGCAATGTCACAGGCTTGGGGCGCGAGCTAGAAGAAGGCCGCGGTTTTGAAAGCAGGGCTTTTACAATGTTGTCCACATCGGCAGCATCGACCATCGATATCGTCCCCTGGATAAGCCTTGCGCCCTTGCGCAGAAGGGAAGTGTAAGAACGCCCCTCCTTCTCTGAGGCACGGTTACTGTTCGCGTTTTCCATGCTCCAGGATGATATTGCATCCTCCAAAATCCCGCTCAATAATCCATATTCTTCGGTTTTGAAGAGCGCCTTGATAATCCAAATATTGGCCTGATTCGCATCCATATCGGTGAGGTTCTTGCTATCCAGATAAACCGTGCTGGGCGCAGAGGCTATAGCAGTATTACATTCAGAACAAACATTTTTTCAGCATCCAGTTCTTTGAGCAAGAAGGACCATGGCTACAGCGAGCATTTCTGCAGTCAGCCTACCAAATCTGGCTACAAGCTGAAGCGACTTCAAGGGGTCGTGAACTGGCCCTAAAGGAAGGCTTGGTGCTGGTAAAGATTCATCGTCCGACTGCGGCACCTCATTTGTAGCATCAGTCCATGGCCGCCAGCTATCTAGCTGATAGCTAAACAATCCAGATACATAGATCTGATCCTTAACCTCCGGACTACACCCATCCGCTTCGTCCAAGCCTCCTCCCCTTCCACCATCGTATGCGGGTTCATCCTCGATCCCCATCCGCTGAATAAACAAATCAAGGATACCAGAGAGATTCGTGTACTGCGCCGGCGGGTAAGGTACTACGACAGTATTGAACCTGACCTCGATCGCCTGGTCCTCCATCGACTCTTCCAGCCCCAACTCTGAGTCCCGCGCGTGCGAGAGCTGCGGCTGAATGGAGAGTCCCGTGTAAGTTCTGTTCTTGGGATGGCCAATGGGCACAAACACCGGTATGTTACAGCCCGTGTTCTGAAAGGCTATCGCGAATGACGAAAGCAACAGCTTTGCACTTCCGAGATCGATGATAAGAGGATCGGTATCGACTGCGGGCGAGAGGACGAGGATGTGTGTAAGTGCGGTCCATCGATGAAGGATGTGATGGTCGAGACCCTCTAGAGAGGCTGGCAGAAAGTCAAGGTCTATCCGCTCGACTCCTGCAGCGAGCCTTGCCTTGGCTGGATGGTATCGATACGAGAGAGTGTAGGAAGTACTGTCAAGCGTCACAGTCGCATTGTGCTGGTACACTTTGGACAAAGACCCTGCGCCTCCTGCTTGAATCGATGCTGCGCCTGTTGTTTCGTCTGCAGCTGCGTGTGTCCGGAGGGTGGTGTCGGAGTTGGGCTGCTCCTCGCCGAGGGCCAAGGCGAGTTCCTGGTCCAGGTCCTGGCCCGTGCCCTCTGATGTGGGCATGACGTTCGGGTTGAAGACCCCATAGCTATTGTGGACAAGGCCCCAGTGTTTGAGACAATCCTCAATCTGGACGATGAACCTCTCCCATGGTCCAGAGGTGGTGTAGTCAATGAATTCAAAGCTGTCAAGGTCGTCCGGCTCCATGTTGCAGTGTGTCACAGTCGCCACTCTTTGCGGAAAAAAGGGATGTGTTGATGAGTAGTATAGCCCTTGGCGGAAAAGGATGCGTAGCCGAAAAAGGATGGGTAGCCGAAAAAGGGGAATGAGGATAGGATGTTTGTTTATGGTTTTTTTCTTTATTGTTCCAATGCGTTTGCCAATGGGCAAAGCAGTGTAGTGCACGGCAGATTTGTTTAAAAAGGGACGGACGGTGGCAGAAGAGGTCATTGACCTGGAATGCGAATAAGTCCCTTACTCCACGTGACTAGCGATCGCGCCGTAGATCTATCGATCGACCATGTTGCCTGAAAAGTGCACGCCCCGCTGTTGATCGATGAAGAACGTCGACGTCGTGGTCCTGGGCTTGACCAGCACCTGCTCCGCCTCGTTGACATACGATGTTTGGTTGTACACGCTGCCAGACGCACTCGTGACCGAAATCTTGGGCACATGCAGCGGCCCCGTCTTGAGTGGGACCAGCGCCACTGAGTGTGTCGTGGTCGCACCAGGCTAGCATGTCATATATAAAGACACGTAAAACTCTCATCAGCATGAAAAGAACTATCGTCCGACAGACAGTTGTAACCTATATGCATTCGCGCCATTATTTCGTACCTTGGTACTGAATAGCCTCTTCTTGTGGCCGCATAGCAGCCAGTTCTCGTAATCAACCACGATATCGTAGTAGAAATCAAAGTCTTGCTCCTTGTCCTTGTTCGGATTCCAGTATGCCGAGTTCTTGACCAGCACCTTGAATGTTGTTGGTGTTCCCACGATCAAATCCTGCGAATTGTCAACGATAATCTCCACAGTAGTCAGCATCTGTGAGGTCGGAAGTGGGATAGGGAATGAGATTTGGAATGGCTGGTTTGAAGAGGTGAGAGCCATGATTTGATCATATTCCAATTGCTTGTTGTCCTATTGCCATTTACAACCAAAACCGTTAGTTATCAACATCCCAATGAAATGCCTTTGGTACCAGCAGTTATCGATCAATTGCAGTTACCCATACAGAGAATAGGTCTTTCAGGATGCCGATCAATGTTTCCCGAGTCTTGGGATCGTGATGAGCTAAAATAGCCTCGCAACTGGCGACATCCAGTGGTGGCAGCTCCAGCTCGTCCGACATTCCATATGACATGTAATCGATGCCCTTCAGCAAGTGACTCTTCATGTGCATTGTGACAAACGAGGCATGCTGTTCCAGTTGTGCCTTGACAAGATCCGCCTCAATGATAGATGTCAGAGCCTTCTCGACTTCTGTATACATGCAGCGGAGTGAATACAAAGCGTTAGATATCTTTGAGTTATGATATACAGCAAGTAAACATTGCACGGATAATACTTGCCATCACGTAGACTATGATACGTGACAATGAAGTGCGCCTGGTCGGCTTCTATTTGTAAAAAGACAAGTAGAGATGTCAGCAAAAGCATATGGTGATTATCTGATCAGAATCTGTTTTCGATTGTTACCTTCTGCATCCTTCGCGCGGGATATCTTGAACACGAAACTCGCGTGCTGTCTAGGGAATATGGTCTTGAATGCAGCATGTCAGTTAAATCAATCGAAAAGATGCATTTCGTCAAGAATATGTGGTCCCCGCTACTTACCATCTCGCCAGCAAACGGGGCTTGCTTAAAGTCCTTGATGCGGGCGGGATGGTGGAGGTCGACGTTGAGGATACGAATGGGAACATAGCTCGTACAGGTCACGTCCAGCTTCAGGTTAAGACTAGTGTAGCACAAAGATGCAAGATCCAGGGTTAGAAAGCACATTTTCAAGAACTGTCCACAATCACAAGGAATTAAGGATGGAACACTCACCAGTCATCGCGCCAGATAATCGAGTGGGAGACTTGCAGGGGTAGCATAGTATCGATACTTGTGGTCAGGGCGAACGTATGTCGCTTGGAGTTGGGAGTGAGGTAGTTGACAGATAACTTGATCGAATGCTCGCTCGAGTTCATATAAGTCTCGTACGGAACTGTTATGATTAACGTTTCATTTGGTCCAAATGCCGGCAATGAGATGGCGTCGTAGGTCTCAAGACTGATTTCTCCTGTGGCGGCAGTTTCCCCTTCATCGTTCGATAGCTGCTTTGAATATGCAAGTGTTGGAGTCGTGAGCAGCGAAATTCCCTCAGAAGCAGGGAACAGACTGAGACTGGCTTCCGCAACTTGATTCCGCCCACTAAAAACATGGACGGCGAATGTGCTCGTTTGTCCAAGTTCTGTTTCCTGAGGTGGTGTAATCGTCGCCTTCAATGCTCGTGGGTGAGAATCAACTCTGAAAATGCGTTTCCTGCTCTCCTGCAAGAAGTCGTACAGGAACACCAGCTTCCCAGTCTTCAGATGAACTTTCTCCAAAACGTATGACCCGGAGGCCGAGGTCTATATTGGCATGATTGGGATCCAGAGGATGAGCATAAGTCTTTGTCCAAATTCAAAGGACACTACTTCATATGTAAGAAAAAAGTTCGCTTACCTCGCATGTAACGCGGAACGTGTTCTTGCCAGGCTTCATGACTCCATGACGAAGGTTGAACCAGAGTTCGTCAACCTCCCCGCTCACCATCCTGACTGACAACTTGTTAAACTCAATATCCTAGCAATTTTTAATGGCGCAAGGTAGTTCAGTACAGCTGCTTTGAAAATAGGATAGCTCTCAATCCCTCGCTCATCTCTGTTACTTACTTTCGGCAATTTGTTCTCGATCATAATATCTACATAGGAGCCGTCGTCATCGTGAACAATATCCACCACAGAAACAACCTTGACTGTGAACATTGGCGCAAATTCGTGGTGGATCTCTTGCCTCAGCTCTTTTGAAGTTACAGTGCTGAATAGCTCATTGGAGTAATATAGTTTATCCTCGTCCTTGAGGTCATCCATGTTCCTCAAGAGTGTCAGGCACGCCTCAGCATATTTAACTGTGTCTCCTAGCTCCTTCAAACACTTGGCGTGTTTGATGACCAACTCATTCTCAAGGACTGTCCAGTTATGGTTACCGTACTGCCATGTAATGGATTCCATAATCCTTGCAGCTTCGGTGTATTTTTTCCTATGGCTGCAAACAGTATGGTGGCATTTAGTTATATGTCTTAAGAAGCGGACAATGCGTTCGGCTCCAGTCCTGAACTTACTACTGGAGTGCAGCAACATCGCCATGCAACAGCAGCGAAGAACGATGGCGTCCGCTGCCATCATATCCTCGGATAGCTCTAGCGGAAACACTCTATATGAAGTTTTGGGTGTAAATCGGTTAATTCTATCTCTCGGGTCCAGTTATTTGAACTCGTGGAGGCGCCATTTCAACTCACCAAGTACAAGACATCAAATTTATCATCCGTTGAGACTGCATCCAACAACTCCTTCGACATAGGTTTCCTCTCAACCTCTTCCGTGGCAGGAAAGCTTGCATCGTCATAACCCAAAGACATTATGAACGGCAGCTCTTTGGGAAGTCGGCCATGTTGAATGCCCAGTTTGTCCAGCTAAGCGACAGAAAGGGGTTAGCAAGATAAACCCTTTGTTCTGGATGACAGAACATGTTGTGCCAAGGTGAGTACTGTCACGGCCAAAGTACCTGTTGACGCGCTAGCTGCAAGAGCTGCGCTTTTGCTCCGTCCAACTTAACCATCATATGAGGATCATCTGTCGATATTAGGACAGTTTCGTCGCACTCGTTCACGATGGACATGCATGCTGAATAGATCCAAGACTCCAGAAAGTTCTCCGTGAGGTTTAGCTAGTGAGAAAGAGAGAGGGTCAATGCAGGTAACAAGCGACGACCATCCCTGACTCTCAACCAATCATGAGCAGATAAATTCGCCATACCACATGCTCGCGGACTGTCCTGGAAAAGGAGGAAATAAAGATCAGAGCTCGTCGGCAAATTTCGACGGGGCGCCTCAGACGGAAGAGCAAGTTGCACTGCCGTCCAAAAAGATATGTCCTGAAGTCGAACACAGAAATTGTGTTTTGCATGATCAAGTCCCTGTAAGGCTTCCTGTTCAGGTCGAGCAAGTTGGCGTCGTCGTCGCCCTCATGCATTCCGCCAAACTTGCCGTACCAAGTGAGTGCATTATCTAAACAACAATACAACGGCAATCTGTCGTAAGGTTCTGGCCATCAGACATTCATATTCCACGAATGAGGATACATTCACTGCATACCTCGAAGGATTTGAAAGAAAGACGCCTCCAGTTCGTCATATTGGCGCAGTGCCTCCTCGTGCAGGTTCAACATTTCGTACGCATTCGTAAGCCCCTCCTTGAGTATGAAAAATGTGCAATAGTTCCATCCTGGCATTTGTCGCTGCGAGTCCAGTCGCCGGATATCTTCCTCAAAGGTCAACACGTTCTGATCAAAGCTCGTTACGATACCCTCCTTCATTTTTTCCGTAAAGTCAGCCCAGAGTTCCATCTCTGACATTTCCGTATCTGCCATCCTCACTTGAGCCACTCTGTGTAGAAATAAGTGCATGGAATACCGTCAGGAGTCGCCTTCATTTGCCATGATTTTTGCCTCGACATTGTGTGCCGCGAGTATTCAACACTTGCCTGTCCTTCTTGCTAGTATTAAAATCAGCCTTGACTTTGTCAAGGACCGAGGATCGCAAGAACTTTGCCGCCCTAGCATTCTCCTGACTGCTGATATGAACAATGAGCCACTCTTGGTTCTTTTTCGACGTAACAAGCTGTATCCATTCTCGGATCTGTTGCCTGACAGTTGTCTTGTAGACTTCGTTGTCCTAGTAGGTAAACAAAACAATGTCAACCACCATGTTACATATCCCATTAAAAGCCATCAGGGCCTACGTGCGCTTGAATATCCTTATTGCAGTGGTCGAAATACCTCGCAATTGACAAAGTACAGGTTCAGATAAGGGTTCTGCAGCAGGGTAACAGGAGGTAAGTTCTTTGAGGACTCTGGGGAGAAGCGTTTGAGTTCAACATCCAACATGGAGATATTCCGTCTGTCCCTGTTATTGCTTGGCTTCCAAACGAGGTTGCGCAGGGGAAGTCGCGCCGCAAGGTCCTTCTCAATGCTAGGCCAACTACCACTCTCATCGCAGTCTGGATAGAAAACAGGGAGAAAGGCAAGAGCGTGGTGAGCAGAGGGAGTCAGGCACCGAAGGCTGTTTCAGTGGGGCGAAAGATGATGGCGAGTTGGCGTACATGTGACAATGACACGCTTTGGCTCCATTGTTGACAGTGTCTCTCGACCGATGAGGGAAATTGTAGAGGAAATGTGAGCAAGAGTCTTGGGGTGTGGAATGGGAAGTGATGAGGGGTCGGGATGATGGTTCAGGAGAAGACCTGTGCTCGTTGTGGCATGTGGGTCAGCTCTTGTCTTGTGTGACTTGCAACCTATGCTTGAGACACGACAGCCGAAAGACGCGTCCAACAGCCTGCAGCTGCGGTCTAGCGGGTCTGCTGGCCCAATAGATCGCGCAGCAAAGACAGGGTAATGGTAGACAAGCGACGGTGTATTGATCCATGATGCCTCCACAATTTCAATGGGCTCGACTGATATTTCTTGTTCAAAACGCCTTCTGCACCTGCTTGAGATGTCAGGCTGCTGGGTTAAAAATGCTGATGTCGATTTTCAATCGCTCAAACGCCCCTAAGATGAGCCTTTTCACTCTCTCTTGATTCGTTTCACCATCCATTGTCGTTCGCTCAAATAGAGAGTGCATTGCATATCTCGGGTTGAGGAATATTGATATTAACACTGCATCAGGGATGTTGTCCTCATCAAACTGAGCTCTCAGCTGTTGGGCAAAATGGACTCTGAGCTCCTTGCCATCGAAACGGAGTTGCGTGCCATGTGCAAGACGAGTGGGCAAACTTCTGTGAGAGTCAATCTATTGTTACTTATTTTATCGGTAAACTCCTCCACTGGCGTCAACGTTGCCAGCATTTCTGCTAGAGCTGAAGTTTCCTCCTCGTTAAGCAAGTGCGTGTCCAATATCTACAGCGACCTGCTATTAGATGCGATCATCGAATTTGCCACACCACTCAACACTTGTACTCATAGCCTTTCAGACACCTATAAACCGACTGCCCCCCCTTTATTCTGTGTCATATCCGATGGAGGCAAACATTTTTCCAATTTCTCTCCCCTTGAACATGAAGCATAAAGCCAGACATCAACTACAGGCTCGCAGTCCATGTCCCCTTGTGCTCTGCTTGCATTTTGCTACACTCGCAACACCGCCCTTAAACCTGGGCTGCACCTATCTCTAACGCGCAAGCATTGCATTTTTCTTTTCACCTCCATTCTGATCCCCGTTTTGCCACAGAATCAACCCTCGGTAGCTGTCAATGATCAGAGCTTTGTACACTATCTCGGCAGCGATTGCCCTTGCCTCCAACGCCTTCCTCCTCTCTCTCCTCTTCTTCCCAGACTCAACACCCGTCGACGCTCATCTCTGGCCAAAACCAGTTCATGCATGCCACGGCCATCGCACTATCCAGCTCTCCAAGGACTTTCGCTTCCTGCTGCCTCATGACCCTCATCCGAGATTGGACAACGCCGCTGCCCGATTCAGGGGCAGGATCCTGAAGAGCAACTTTCAAAGCCCTGTACCTGCGGATCCTTCCCTGGTGGCCTTGGAGAATCGTTCGCAAGTGACCGATATCAAGTTAGAGTTCGTCAAGGTCGAGATCGAGAATAGTGCCGTGGGCGATGCTCTAGAGCTGGAAACTGATGGTGAGAAATCTGGTCCAGGCCATGCGTGTGCTCATTCTGTGGGTAGCAGAAACTTGATGATTGATTGCTCAACTTCTCTTACGCATGTCATGACGATGAATGTAGAGTCCTATCGATTGTTGATTGCCATGGACGAGGACTCAAGTGCGCCCTTTGATATTGACCAGAAGCAGTGCGACCAGATGCCAAACAACCCTTTCCCGCATGGAGTTAGTGGCATTATCCGAGCAAAGACGTTGGTAGGTTCAATGCGCCTTTCCTGATCGATAAGACTCTCCACCAAGCAAAAAATCGGGACTAATGCAATCTAAAATGCGATCAAGAAATTATATGCAGCCGTAGTGCTGCATTTAATAATGCATCCTCCTCTTCCATGATTTGAGCCTTAACTCTGACCCAATTTCTTGTCTGATCATACAGTATGGAGCACTGCACGGCATGGAAACCTTTACGCAATTAGTGATCAACAACCCACAGGACGGCACAAAGGAAATTGCTGGCGCCCCTATCCTCATCCACGACCGACCGCTGTTCTCGCACAGGGGACTCATGCTCGATACGTCCAGGAACTACATATCCTTGTCCTCGCTATACAGGACCATTGACGCCATGGCCATGAACAAATTTAACGTCTTTCATTGGCACATCGCCGACTCACAGTCGTTCCCCATTGTTCTAGACGACCAACTCGGTAATGACTCCAAGAGCGAAATTTTGCCACTCAGCCAGCTGGCAGCAAAGGGAGCCTATTCAAGTGACATGGTATACTCCAAGAAGGACATTGCAAAATTGGTCAATTATGCGATGAACAGGGGTATTCGCGTCATCCCAGAGATCGATATGCCAGGACATGCCTGGTCCTGGTCGCGTGCCTTCCCGGAGATCACATCTTGTCTGGATGGTTACCCAAGCTACAGCCGATTCAGCGCAGAACCTCCAAGCGGTCAACTGAATCCGGCCATCCCAAAGACCTACGAAGTGGTCCAGGGTGTTTACGACCAAGTACTTCCATTGTACAAGGACAAATATTTCCATGCAGGTGCAGATGAAGTGAACATCAACTGCTGGAACAACACGGATTCGATTTTGGAGTACATGAAGAGTAAAGCCATTCCAAGGACCGATGAAGGCTTCGATCGCATTCTGAACGAATTTGTTTCAAAGCAGCACCAGATATTGCGCCGCGGGGGTAGGACGCCTATCGTCTGGGAAGAGCCGCTCCTAAACCACAAGCTGAAGACTCTAGAACACAACAAGGATACGGTGATTCAAGTCTGGACCAGCGCGCAGAATATCAAGAAAACAGTGGAAAAGGGCTACAAAGTGATCACGGGCTCTGCAGATTATTGGTATCTCGATTGTGGGTTTGGAGACTGGCTCGGCAATTGGACGATGGGTCGATCGTGGTGTGATCCATATAAGAGTTGGCAAAGGATCTATTCGTTCAACCCGATCTCGGGACTAAGCCCAAAGGAAGCCAAAAATGTCTTGGGTGGAGAGGCTCTTCTGTGGACCGAGCAAGTCGACGACACGAACTTGGACGTCAAGCTCTGGCCACGCGCTTCTGCTGTTGCCGAGGTAAGTAAAGTGTTTTGCGACACGAGGAGTATGGAGAGACAAACTGGATCTAACTCTCTTCGTCTAACGAAAACCAATTGCAGGTGCTTTGGAGTGGTAACTCGGATGACAGCGCCACACACCTGTGGAATGGACCCGACCAGAAGTTGGATACGCTTCGCAGCGTCGAAGCTCTTGACAGGATCAACGAGCATCGATTCAGGATGGTGTCTGAGAAGATCGGCGCTGAACCTTTGCAGCCTCTGTGGTGTGTGCAACACCCTGGACACTGTCTGTGGCCTATCTACGATAGCAAGCCGAAGGAAGGGTCTTATTGAATGCAGGGAACGCAAACTTACAACCGTTTAACCTACTTTGAATAAAACAGAAAGAACAGGAGAATCACTCTGAGTAATTGATCACGACTGCACTGCCCAAAAACCTCGTGCTCATTTTCTAACATCTGAATGTGAGCAGTCGATCCTGAAAATAAGTGGCGGCTTATTGAGCTTAAAAGTTTGACTGCGGTCGCGGCATCTACGTTTTGTGTCACAATAATAAACATTGACTAAAGAGCTAAGAGAGCGACTTGTCCAGTCGTAAATCAACTCCCCAAAGGACATAAAAAGTGCGGCGTCAAAGATTCGAACTCCCATTTTTCCTCACCACCTTCATATTCTTCTTTATCTTCTTTAATCACCATATTTTTTTCATCGAGAACATAACCCCCGTACAACATGTCGCCAACACAGACAGGAAAATCAAAGGCCCTGACGCTGTCTATCCCAACACCAGGAAAAGGCCCCAATAATGTGCCGCTATTCATTGGTGCCGTCGATGCTCCAGCAAGGATCAAGGGAATGGTCAACTTCAACTGCAACTACGACTGCAAGGGCAACGACATTTACATCAACTACATAGCAGTTGCCGAAGCAAAGTGGTCAAGTACGTATCAGTGCCACCAAGTATCCGTCGTTTTATGCAGGGCCTTTTATTTTTTCCACTAACTCATCCCCACCACTATCGTAATGCACGTTAATAGGGCGCTCCGGTAATAGAACATACACTTACCGAGGGCGACAGGTGTTTAACGAGCAAAATCTCCGAATGGCTCTCCCTCATCCAAGCACAGGCACAGTCCAGGCTGGACAGTACGCTTACTCCTTCGACTTCCCCGTCGATGCCAAAACAACTCCCTCCTCATTCAAAGGACTCTATTCCTGGATGACATATCGCGTCCGGGTCACACTGGTTCGCAGTTTCCCTTCCTTGAACGTAGTTCGTGAACAGACCGTCTGGGTCCTGAACTCGCTTATACCCCGTCCTGAAAGACCCCTGGCGGATACACCGGTCTCGATGACTCAGTTCAGCGGCGTTTTGATGAAGACCGTACCATACATTTGCGTGATCCCTTCAGTGCTACTATACCTCGGACAGCAAGTCCCTGTCACGATCAAGGTCCAGGCAGCATCATCGCCTATATTCGTCCAAAGCGCTGTCATCAAACTGAAGCAATATTCAACGCTGAGAGTCAGATCTGGAACTAAGACTGGTAAAAAGGAGCTTCTGAACGTTCCTTTGGATGGTGGGTGGCCGCAGGCGGAGGCGCACAAAGCGTGGCAAAGGACAGTCATTGTGACCTTGCCAGGGGCCCCACAGCTGACACCAACAGTGGCGTCGACGATGATCACAAAGGTGCACAAATTGAAGCTGATCATGCAGGTCAGGATGGGACAGCATGGACAGAGGGAAGAACTGAGGATTGAGAGTAAGTTTTTTTTTCTCACTAAAATGAACTTCTGCTTTGCGGAAAACAGCATTGACATGTTTTAATTAACATCTACTACCCTCGCGTATTTGGTCTCTTCTCAATAGTGCCAGTCGTCATCACAGGACCAAGGCCGCCCGGTGAACCTTACCCAAGTTTCGACATGCCCTGGTACCTCGCGAGCGTGAACACAATCTAATGCATATATAGTCTGCATAACATCATAAAAGATTCATTGATCGTATGAACAGTCGTTATATACACGGTTGTGTTTTATTAGGGCATGTTAATGTGAAATGTAGTAGAGGGGAGCGAAATAGGTTGAGTTTATAAGATCAAGGTTGACATTTTTTTTCCCCTAGTGATGAGAGTGATGGTCAACAACGAGCATATCTACATCCACACCATCATCCCTCTCGTCATCAAAACTATCCTGTCTATCCGCATCAAAGAATTCCTCTTTATCTCCACCGCTATAGGCCAAGGAACAGTGGAACGATGGATTTTCAGTAACGACCTCTTTCAACTCGACATGGAAGCTGTTTTCGCTGCTCACTCTTGAGTGAGAGGCAATGGTCGGCTGAGCAGCAACAACGCGCATCGCGTGTGAAATTTTAGGCGTGTACGCATATTTGATATCAAAATGTGGTGTCGATAGGTTCGTTAGTCCTCCCAGGAGAGCAGCAGCAGGTGGAAGAGCTGAGATGCCGAGGTAGGTAGGCTTTGATGGTGGGTTTCCAGATACAGCCGCAGCGGCATTGGCACGCTTCCTGATCTCAAACAAGGATTTGTTCTCCTCCGCCAGTACGTTGGTCCATTCCATAATTCGCCGTTCTGCATCCTTGACTGCAGTCTTGCCGGACAACTCTCTCAAAAGCAGGTAGATATGAGGCATGTCCTCAGCCATGTAGTGATAGGAAACGCGTCCTCCAGTAGACTGGCAATGACGGTTACGGTCATCCCGTATTGAACTTAGCACGAGAGGAGCCGTTTCATTCGGATTATATGTAAAAAGAAACTTCTTCTCTATTGTTCAACCATGATGCCTTCTTGAGCGCCTTCAGCCTACCACAGATGATTGTAACGGGATACTCACTGAATTCGCAGGTAGAACAGCGACCATTACGGACAAAGGTTCTGATTTAGAGGAAGAAGGCAGTAAAATGATGTCGAAGTAGTCAAGCGCATGTGAATACAAGGGGTTTTCCTCTCAACACTGCGGCGGGCTAGTTTGTAACTGAGAATTCGGTGCTCGGCGTGGGTTGTTCAGTCGTTCGAGGTGATCGATGTCAAATGATTGATATCTGAAAAAGGAAACAGCCACGTGTTTAATGAAGTTGATGCATAAACGCTTTGACCGTGGTGGTACTGGGCGTCAGTCCATTAAGTTGACCAACACAACCCAAGATGAAATGTTTACTCTCCTCTCCCTCGTTCATCTCCTCAGAGTCTTTCCAAATCCTCCACCGACGCCAAAACACATGTAAACCATGGCGACTCTTTTGGTCAGAAAGAATCCACTTCATATCCCCGAGATCAGATCTCGTATCAGCCGCCTGGTCTCCGTGAAGGATGCCATCTCTTGCGTCCGCGTCTCCAAGGACTGGTACAAGGACTTCATATTTCCGATTTGGTACGCTGTCGACTTCAAGGTCCACACTACTTTTGATCGACTGAGCGCTGATGTTATTGCCAAGCATGGACACCACATTCGCATCGTCGAGAATCTCGAAACCCAGCCTCAGTTGAATGCCCTCGTACATCCAAATATCAAGAACGTACAAGTTCTCTATTTGACCTGTGCCACGTCCGCCCGATTTCGCATTCTGTGCATGGATCTCGTCAGAAACAATAACAAAAGCCTCAAGGATTTGACATTCGAGATGGATGTGAATGCAAAGAAGGGTGATCTCTCTGCTCGGATGATTTCCGTCGATGCGTTCACCTCTCACTCATCTGTCTCCCTGTTGTCCTCGATAAGACTCCAGGGTGTTTGCTTCAGCCGAGATTCGTTTGTCTCCTTGCTGAGAGGTTGTCCTTTGCTCACATCTGTGGACTTGCAGCAGGATGTCGCCATACTCTCAGGCTCCTCAAATGACGCTTTCCAACACACGGGAGTGACCACACTCATAGCACCAATCAAACAAGTCTTCAAACTCGACCCTGAATCCGACGTCTCGCCCCTTGGTTTGACGCTGCTCGTTCATTTTCCCAGTTTAACCTATTGGCAATGCTACAGTTTAGAAACAACATTGATCGTTTCCAGTGAGCGGATCAAGGCAGAGACAAGAATCTGTTGTCCGAAAGTATCAGAAATTGGCACATGGAGAACACCAAGCCCGGTTCTATTCGATTTGGTAGCGAATGCGTTTAACAACCTAGAAGCTGTCACTTTCCAGTACGAGCAACTTTCTACGGATGTCATCGTGGCACTGTTATTTCACCAGACGACGTTGCAAGGTGTATCCACTTTCTGGAGCGACAATGAATCCAAGACTGAGCAGGATGATTTTCTTTCCAGGGAAGATCCCTTTCGAGTGTCGGGTCGGGCTCTACAGTTGCTGCCACGCAGCTGCCCAAACCTCGCGGTCCTTTCGGTTGAGCTTCACGAGATGGATATGGATTTTGTGGAGGAGGAATGGGTATGCCGAGGACTACAACGGCTTCGGGTCCGGATTCGAAGTTTGGATACCAAAGAGAAGGTTAACAGGGCTCTTCAATTGTGGGTGGAAGGGACAATGAAAAAAAAACAAGAAAGTCTTAGAAGAGGGACAGGAGAAGGAGACTAGACAGGAGAAGGAGACTGGACAGGGAGAGGGGAGCAATGAGTTCGCCGAGCCTCCTGCGGACGGGATCAAAGAGACAGCAATTGAGGAGCGTGTGGCAAGACATCTCTTGAAGTTTGATCAATTGAAGTCAGTCTGGCTTGGCACCCGCACGTTTTACGCAGCGGACTGATGCTGATATTAAGCACTGAGTGAAAGACCGAATAAAAACCCTGAACACTATCTAGCAAAACTAAACATAACCACGACACCCTTAATTCAAAACAATAGTGTGGTAGTATGGTAGCATTGGTTTTTATTCGGAGGCAACTTGCTAGTGTAGAATGTTACAAAAAAAAAAGTAGAAAAGGACACGCGTTGGCGAAGCAACACACAGTCCTTGAGAGAAATCAATTCAGTGGGCCGCGGAGATTCATTTTCATGAATCTCAAGGTTCGACTCACACCGTCTCCGTCCCTCTCGCCTCCCGTGCCGTAGATTTGATTTTTTTTGTCTTTAATCGTGGGACTCTGAATTACACAACTTGCCGGAGAGGCTTTGTGAGATTAACTTCAAATATGGAGAGAGAGGTAAATCCATCGCAGACGACCTAAACTGAAGGGGAGACCACTGGACTGCAATAGACGGCTTTAGTTGAGTTGAGCGAGAAGAACAAGGTTTGTAATTGCTGTGCCACTGTGGAGGTTACTTCGCCATCTTTTGTGAAACAGGGGCTCGCTGCTTATTTCACTCATTTCTTGACGCATCCCTTCGCCACAAATTTGGCGCAATGTTTTTTATATCACTTTACATAGCGGTCTTCCTGGGATTGCTTCTTTCCTCTTTCACAATTCACTGCGCTAGCATACTTAGCATCATTCACATTCTCCTTCTCCTCCTCCCCATCGGATATGTCTACATCGAACGCAAGTATTGCCGATATCGAAAACGTGGATAGGCAAAGCATAAGACACACTTCCACCTCATCCAAAATCATTATATCTGCAGATGAGCGATTTGCAGCTAGATTGACTGTCGATCACCCCCAGTTTATTATCGACATCTGGGATTTGACTGACACTGCAGTGAAAGACGTGGCCTTTGAGAGTATTCCATCCCTCCGAAAGGCAACGGGGACCTTTCCTATTCCGCACTATTCGAGCGAAGCCTGGCTGGGTTTGACTATTTCGGCCGACGGATCCACTCTAGCGGTGTTCGAGATTCCAACCGACCAAGAGAAATGGGAAGCCGAGACAGAATTGAGACGAGGAAACTTCCCTTGCCGCTTCTTCAAATGCGACTATACTTTCACACCGGTGGAAATCAAGGAGACTGTTGCAAGTGTGACTTCACCGAATCAAATTACGGAGGTCAATCTGGCACCAAAACTCAACTCATTTATCGGCTTTGCGCGACTTCAGAAAAAGGCCCCTGGACTCCCTATCTCTTCTGCCGATCAAGAGCATGTCTTTGTTGCCTGCGATGGACTTTCGATTGCCGTGTACGATCTACAGGCGCCCAACCGTTCGGATTCTTGCATCTATTCCCTCAGCCTTCAGGAGATCTCAGTCAGAAGCACAGCTGTTATTTGTGGAGTCAAAGTTCCTCGTCGGGACGCGTGCAAGCTACTCATGGAGTCTATGCATGATTCGTTATTTCTTTGGAGTAATGGCCTTGGCATTTCATCGGTTTGGAACTGGCGCAATGGTAGCCTGAGGTCTTACTTGCACATAGCACCATTCAACCTTCGAGCCTCTGTATATGAACCAAGAGGTCGACATGCTTGCTTTTCAAGAGACGGCTCCGTCGTTGTGTTTTCAGAACTTCAGTTGTTGTTTGCATTCTTTACCGATTCAGGATTGACGATTGGGATGCAACAGCTGGACGGAAAGGCGGAAGAATTACAGTGCTTGAATGATTACCGAATATTCGCCGTAATCAACTCTTCCATAAAGGTCTTTGATGTCGCAAACATGGCCACATGGATTGATGAGACTTCTACATCTCAGGCTACGAGGTTGGTTGAATGTATTTGAGGAACTGAGGTTGCGGACTGTGAAACACATTCTCATTATGTGCTTTGTCAGACAAAGTCTCTATTTACAATATATTTTATCTCGGTCTCATCAGACTGTTGATAACCACAGCCCATGTGAAGGAGCTTGCACATTCCCTGCCTTGTCGCACTCGACTACGGAGCGCCGTTTGGATTTGCTGTGCTTGAGCCCCATTTCAGGTCAAGATATTCCAACCCAGATGCGCGAAGAGTCAAGGCCATTCATCCCAATGAATACTTCCGGGTCGGCGGAATGGGGGTACAATTTCGTCTTGGATCGCAACTTGAGCATGGAGGAGATTTCCTTGCGAGTTTATCAATATGGTGGCGTCGATAGCCACAGTGAGGTCGATGAGATAGAAGTGTTCTCTCAAACATTTTTTTATCACTGTGAGCCTGAGGTGGTTGTTCTTCTACGTAAGAGGAGATTCGCTGTTCGTTTTGAGTTTGGTGTATGTCTCTGGCAACTCCCTTCAACTCGAGGTGGGTCATTCACCCTGCTGAGCTTCGAACCAAGCGATGATCCACAGTTGTGGTTGGAGAAGGAGGTCGGGGCCTTGGAAATGGAGAGTGCAGCCAGGAAGATGGAGAATGCGGCACTTAAGGAGCTGACCGCAGTCTTGGAGAGTGCGAACCCCATCCTCGCAACGGATCTCAATATGACGCAGCTGGAGGCGCAACTGGAAGCCCTGAGAAACGAGCTGCACCGCCTCAAGAATGATGATGATATTGAATATCCGTTGTTGTGTAGCCACGGAAAAATCTTGAAGTGGCCACGGAATGATCTGAGACCGGCTATTACACTGGATGTCTCCCGATCGTGCTATTTTGGCAACCAAGAAACATTGAAATGTATCAAGTTCATTCCATTCGTGCTCAAGTATTTCTTGGAGGGCGAGGCTATGTTTGCAGCGACTCAGCAGTATTTGATGCGGCACATCAATCGATATCCGGACCATAGCGATTCGATCAACAATTCTGTCATTGGCGCCTTTGTTAAGCATTGTGAAGTTGACGGCTGCGAGCGCCTCTTTCGGGACATCCTCGAGGATATCAAAATGTCGTGGGTTCCCCACGCAAGTCTGTTTTCAAGGGACCCCGAGAAAGACATCTTCGGAATCTTGTCAAACCATTCACAACGAGCCATGATCCAGTCACTTGCGGAATACATGTTGAGATCGGCGAGGAATGGCAACAAGATTGAGCCGAACGGTAACTCGGGGTACCTCAATTTTTTGTTGGAGAGCTTGCCACACATCGCAGAGAAAGATCCTTCTACGACTTTGTGGATCACACGTCAAGCTGCATTCTTACCGTCAGACTACCGCCGAATGTGCTTAGTACAGGACGCCGTTCTCAACAACCCTCCTAGGCAACAGTCATTCCTGTGGAAGAATATTTCTGGAGGAGTTGAGAGATTTCAGGAATTCAAGAACGAGCTGTGCGAGTATCCCAACCCCATCTTCCAGGTGCAATCTCAATTGCCAATGACGATTGGGCCATTGAATTTGTCACCAGCACCCAAGTGCTTCCCGAAGGCGCGAGAGAATGACAGCCTGAATAAACAAATCAAGCTGGATTTTTACATGGCCCCAGTCTCGCTGGCATTCAGTGTGCAAGCGATTGGTGCGGATACGTCGCAATCAAGTGCAGCCGAAATTTCTTCTCTCTCATGGATTGGACGATGTTCAAAAATATTACTGTATTTCGTCGATTTTAACCGCGCTCCAACCGTGGTTTGTCATTCTCTTCCGGTCGGGGTATACGACAACCTAGCTTTGCAGGCGATCGTGGATTTCAAATGGTAAGTAGGGAAGAAGCCACATTTTATCCCGTGTTTGCTCCGCTCTGACTTAATTCACTCCATTTGTGCAATAGGAACCGCTTTGGCCGTGTGTTCTGGATTCTCCGCTTCATCTTCCAAATTATCTACTATATTCTGGTCATCACAGTGTCGTTCTATCAAATCAATCTGCCCACTGGCGACTATTCCGATGATGGACAATTCGTTTACAACAAAGCAGGCAGTGTGCTGAGAGGCCAGTTCATCGCCATCTTGGTTATGGGATTAATTTTCTTGTATTTAGAACTGAAGCATGCCCGTGGAAACTGGAGACGGTGCTTTACGGTTTATAACGCTCTCGACCTATTTGTGTACCTGCTCCCGATGGTCGTGAGCACTATCCAGCTGGTGATTCCTCGAGAGGTGAACAGCAACCGACTACTGAGTTTTGCAATTATTGGGATCTATATTCACTTTGTAAGTTATGCTGCATCACTACAATTAGTGGATTGCAGCTATCGGTCTGAGGTACTCACCTTTTTTGTGAAATAGATTTTCGAGTTGCGTGTTTATAAGAACATCTGCCAGGTGGCCACTATCATTACCAGCATCTTGGTGAACGTGCCTTCCTTCTTCTTCATTCTGGCTGTCTTCGTGCTTGCTTTCGCACACTCGCTGCTTTATCTCACTCAGACGAACTACCAATCCATCTGCCCCAAACCAAGCAACGGCAACTATCCAGAAGCATGCACCGACGCTGAACCAGCTTTTCCGAGCCAGTACTTTGATGCCGTAACAACGACGTATTTCTTTATTGCCGGCCAATACACCGCTTTGGCCGACAGCATGGGCCAAGGGCAAGTATCGGTGCAAGCTATGGCAGCTCTATTTGTCTTTCTGACCGTAATTCTAATGCTCAATGTTGTAATTGGTAAGTGTTTTCATAGTATCTCGAGTGTCTCCTACTTATCATTCCATATCCATTGACTGACACTTTGAGACTCTCGTGTTTATCCGTAGCACTTATGAACGAACACCATGACACTGGCGCCGCCAGAGGACTTTTTGTCTGGCTGCGTAGTCGTATTGAGGTCCTTGCTAGAATTGAAAATCTCTACTACGCCATTCCAAACTACAGACTCCAACGCGATCATTTCCCACGGTATATTTTTTACACCGCTACGGAGGAGCAAGTTCGACTGTTTGCCGAGAAATACGATCGACCAGAGTTGCTGGAAAGATTCCACAAAACAGCAGTAAAATCATCGGCAGCTGATGTCGAAACAGTCGAGACAGCCAACATAGCATTGACGGATGTAGAGTCATTGAAGCGAGCGATACAATAGATGGAAATGGCTCGGGAAAAAGACACCAAGATGATGGTGGAGATGTTATTGGACATGAAGAAGTCGATAATGAAGAGTTCGGGGTCAACGCAATAGTAAACAAATGATACGTGAAGTCGGCGCTTTATCAATAAAAACAAAAGGCAATAATTGTTTATATTGAGGCGTTAAATACCAAAACAAGATCTTTTTAGTCTCTTGAATGTACCAAGTAGGAGAGCACCTCTGAAGTGACCTTGAAGAAGACCATCAAGATAGCCCTGAAGACCATGATAAAAAAATAGGTTTTTCTCGTTAACTCAAATAGAGGTCACTTTATTAGGGAATGCACGCTGGGGAGCAAAAATTCAATGAAGCAGGAGAGGGGATCCCACATCGACGGATCAAAATGCAACGTCGTTTGGCTGCCACAAGACTGATTGCAACGAGTACGCCAATTGAATTTGCAGGTAGAGCAGGGGTCATTACGGACAAAAGCTGCGATTTAGAGGAAGAAGGCGGTAATAATGTCGATGTAGTCAAGCGCATGTGAATGCAAGGGGTTTTCCTCTCAACACTGCGGCGGGCTAGTTTGTCACTGAGATTTCGGCGCTCAGCGTGGGCTATTCAGTCGTTCGAGCTTCTTGCTACCCATGTCTTGAACGCTCTGAGGCAAGCCACCTGGGTACAACATCGTTGGGTACGTTTCCCACTGCCTTTGGAATTTATATCACTTCTTTGCATCGTATTGTTGGACCGACCATTCACTGAACAGAGTGATCGATGTCAAATGATTGAATGATTGAATCTGAGTAAAAATATAGCCACGTGTTTAATGAAGTTGATGCATAAACGCTTTGACCGTGGTGGTACTGGGCGTCAGTCCACCAACACAACCCAAGATGAAATGTTTACTCTCCTCTCCCTCGTTCATCTCCTCAGAGTCTTTCCAAATCCTCCACTGACGCCAAAACACATGTAAACCATGGCGACTTTTTTGGCGGGAAAGAATCCACTTCATATCCCCGAGAACCCACTCCATATCCCCGAGATCAGATCTCGTATCAGCCGCCTGGTCTCCGTGAAGGATGCCATCTCTTGTGTCCGCGTCTCCAAGGACTGGTACAAGGACTTCATATTTCCGATTTGGTACGCTGTCGACTTCAAGGTCCACAATACTTTTGAACTACTGAGCGATGATGTTATTGCCAGGCATGGACATCACATCCGCATCGTCGAGAATCTCGAAACCCAGCCTCAGTTGAATGCCCTCATACATCCAAATATCAAGAACGTGCGGGTTCTCCATTTGACTTGTGCCAAATCCGCCCGATTTCGCATTTTGTGCATGGATCTCGTCAGCAATAACAACAGAAGCCTCAAGGCTTTGACATTCAGGATGGATGTGAATGCAAAGAGGGGTGGTCTCTCTGCTCGGATGATTTCCATCGATGCGCTCATCCCTCGCTCATCTGCCTCCCTGCTGTCCCGGATAAAGCTCCATGGCGTTTGCTTCAGCCGACATTCGTTTGCCACTTTGCTGAGAGGCTGTCCTTTGCTCACATTTGTGGACTTGCAG
>MU616894.1:0-33503 GCA_025201705.1 Dissophora ornata | reverse complement strand
AATTTATTCATCAAAAACTGGGGTTTTTTTAGTTACATACATACAAGTGGTGTGTGTGATATTGTTGCGCACTTTTTTTTATACATTAGATGGGGGGGGGGAAAGTGAAGAGAAGGGAAAAAACGATGAAATCCACGACCGACAAAAGTGCAATTTATGCCTCAAAAACGAAGGCGAGACCGAGCTTGTGGGCAGCCTGGTCGAGCTTGGTGGTGTCAAAAAGACCGGCGATCGAGACCTTGACGCCCTTGCGGAGGGCCTGGGTGTATCCGAGACCGAGGACACCAACGTTGTTGACCTTGGCCTTGACAAAGGCATCGCGGTCGAGGTAGTACTTGGCACCAACCTCGAGGGCGACAGGGGACTTGGCCTTGTCACCAGTGGTGGCAGCCTTGGAGTCCCAGACGGCCTTTCCACCAGCCTCGAGATCAGCGTTGATGCGGTGGTAGTACGAGGCAGAGAAGACCTTGAATGAGTTGTGGGCGTGGAGAGCAACAGAGTACTCGGGTGCGGTGAAGCCGGCAGCAGCAGCAAAGCGGGTAACGTAGGCACCGCCGACATCGTAGGCGACATCACCTCCAACAACAAAGCCATCACGGCCAACAACGACATCACCAGTGAAGGTGGGGCCCTTGAAGAGATCGACGTAGGCACGCGAGTTGAAGCCAAGCTGCTTGTACTGGACGCCGACCTTGGTGTGCTTCTTGCCCTCGTGGGGGAGGAAGCCTCCATGAATGTCCAACTTCAAACCCTTGGCGATCTGGTTCTCGACCTCAATCTGGGTGGTGAGGAGGTTGCCAGTGGTCCAAGCCTCAGTGACGGTCAAGCCGTTCTTGAAGTCGACGTACTTGGTCTTGAGCTCACCATTGATGTGGCCAGACTTGTTGTCCTGGCTACCGAGGACGTTGAAGGTCTATTGGCAATTGAAGAGAGAAATGGGACTGGGGATCAATGCAATGTCCTCAGAATTGTGGATAGCCGGCGCAGGGAATCGAATCGGGTGCGAACGGCAAAAGGAAAGACTGGCGGGCCGAAGACCCATCATTATCAGAGCCGGTGACGCCATTGAAGAAAGGCTGGATGACGTGAGGATGACTTACAACGCCGTTGGGAGCAACAGTCTTGAGCTCGAACTTGGTGTGGCCAACGGGGAAGTCCTTGCCGAGCAAGTCGTTGGTGGACTTGCCGAGATCAGCGAAGGGGACGGGGATAGTGGTGGCCATTTTGAGGATCTAGAGGGGGATGAGTGAAGGAGAGATGAGTTTCGTGAAGGAATTCAGCCCGACGGGAATCAAAAACGAAAACCGCGAGATGATGACGCGCTCCACCCGACGTCTTTTTTTTTTTTGGCTCCCAGCCTGGCAGAGCAGGCAGTCCAACCCTGTCGTTTCGCCACGCTTTTATTTTATCCGCCAGAAAGGCTCTTTCAGTAAGACGTCCTCGCCAAAGGCTGCTGTAGCCGCTGAGTGTCGCTCCACGCCAAAGAGAGTTCTCCTGCAATAAGAGCGCGCGAATGAGCCACGTTCTTGACCCATCAACCCATCTGCCCGTCTTTTAGTTGCATGTCGCTGCCACATCCCTTCCTCCCTCCTCTCTTAGTTAGTCGCGCAATACCCTGTGGAGCCAGTCGTCCATTCCACTTTCACTACCCCCAATAAAGTTGATTCCGAAATGTCCCTGAGGGATGTCGCTCTTTTCGTTTTCTCGTATGCTTTGCAGTCCGTGACTCGAACGCGTCATGGGGACGCGAAAGGCTTGCCACGCGAGTGAAAAGGGGGGGATATCACGAAGGAATAGGCAAAAAAGTGTCAAAGTCGAGTACGACACTTACCTGGAGGGGGTCGATGGTCTTGGATGCAGGGGATAGAGAAGTGGGAAAGAGGAGAAAAGAGAAGAAAGAATCGAGCGAGGCGAGGAGCGGTTCTTCTACTTTGTGCCATGTGCAAAATGACGTTCTTCTCAGGCGTGCTCTGGTGCAGATGCTGACCTGATCGTTAGCCGTGCCAGTGCATTCCCCTGGAGAGTATGCATGGCCTGCCACCTCGCTCTCGTTCGCTCACAGGGTTTTCCTTTGTTGAATTATTATTGCACATTAATGTACTCAATGCATGTCATCAAGCCTGTAATTATTACGGTTTGAAAACTCTGTTCGCTTTAGATTTGGTGGGGTAAAGACACATTATTATTGCGCGAGAAAGCCTCGGACTTCCTCAAATAGCGCATCGAATATCACGGTAGCGCGCACCAGGGCCCAGGAGGGCAGCACTGCATCATCCCCACTTCTCATCCTCCGTGCGCAGAATACAGAGACGGGCATGCGAGGAGCTACAGCGATCACATCACGACCGCAAGATACCACGGGGGATTGGGAGATGCCGAGTTTGAGTCTCGAATGTTGCCCCCAGGAGAGACAAAACAGTGCTCTCTTTGTCGCCCCTCTAGCGCGAGGTCACGCACACTCGTCCCCAAAGAGCTCTTCACAAAGCCCAACCAACTCGTCTTCCCAACTCTAAACTAGCCTTGTATTTTGCTTATTTGTGCAAAATCACCAGTCTTTATTGCAATCACCGTTGTTGTCGGATATGGCATAAAAGACGCAGGCCAAAAGGTTTTTGCTCTGCAAGCAACATGGGCACACCAACATGCTAGTCTACGAGCTGTCATAAGGAAGCTCTTCAGAGGTAAACGCGTCCTGCTCCGCGTCGTAACCTATTACCTCAGGCATAATCCCAAGCCCCATTAATAGCCTTTGCATCTTTGTCATCACCCTCGGTTGTTCCATCTCTGTGTCAGAATCCGGTATAAACCGGGTCCGAATGGCCTCCTCAACCGTCGGCAAATCATGCTGAACATCCTGGGTTTTCATACGCTCCTCCATGGCCTGTATCTGGTCACTGTCAAGCTCTGATAAACCCTGCGAATCCCGTTGCGAACTGTCCTCGGCATATCCCCAGCTGCTGAATTGCGAGTATGAACTACGTCTGCCAGCTTCTGTGGAGGCATCCGATCCAGCATCGCCGTAGCCACTACCGCCAAATACTTGCTCCTGTGCAACATACTTGTCCAGCAAGACTTGCGCCGCTTCTTGACTCGCCTTACGCCACTTGTCAATCAAGTCTTCTAACGGCGCATCAGTCCTTTCCTGCTGTAGCAGCACCTGTCGGCCCTTGCGAATCGAAGACTGCAGCTCCGTGATCTCGGATTGTAAAGCCTGGATTTGAATCAGCCGAGAGTGAGGGCTATCCCCTGGATTTTGCTGTGATCGGTCGCCTTGAGCGATTGGAGATCGGAATGGTCGTCGAACTCCAAGCATTGGTTTTCTTAGAGTCGAAGAAGACGCGTGAGGGGGAGACACTTTAGGCTGTCGCTGAGATAGTGCTAGTGCTCCTTCCGATGTATACGATTGTAAAGCTAGAGTTG
The DNA here is from genome assembly GCA_025201705.1 of Dissophora ornata. Taxonomy (NCBI): domain Eukaryota; kingdom Fungi; phylum Mortierellomycota; class Mortierellomycetes; order Mortierellales; family Mortierellaceae; genus Dissophora; species Dissophora ornata. Next base: position 30,083 of record MU616894.1, on the reverse strand, counting down.
TGCTCTTGGAAATATTATCGCTAGGCGTGCTGCTCAATGTGTCCCTTGCGGTGCTGATATTTGTGGCGGGTTTAGGCTGCTCAGACGCGTCGTTCGTTAGGCGAAGTGGGGATCGAAATGGCTTATGGATGGAAGCCTTTAAGCGCGCAGAGTTCAGTTCCCTCTTCTGGCCAGCCATCTTGATAGTGGGTGCACTACGTGCAAGCTTATTTGCAAAACTTTTGCTTGCTGAGACGTCGGATCCCGGCGGAGAAATTGGTGGCGTTTCAGTGCCTGCAGCCGGCTTTAGTGAGCTCTGAGACGGACTTCCTTCTAGCGCACCTGGCTCAGGTTGTGCTGGCTCCGCGCTACGTTTGTCTGCCCTAGGATTGCCCATGATCGGCACCAGGTCGTCCTTTGTGGGTCTGAGGAGCGATTGCAAATCTACTTGCAATTAGTGACCAGTTTCAAGTTGAGTCGTCTGGTACATTGCGAACGAGAGATGCCCCCTCCCCCTCGTTCGGTATTGCAGCCGCGCCCCTGGCAAAAAAAGACATTGCGACATGTCACGTCCGGGTACCTTGACTTGTGGGAACTGTCCACTGGGCGTCGTCATTCGGGGTTGATTCCAGATTCAAGGAAGAAGGCATGATCGAGACCGCAAAAAACGCGAAAGACATCGAGGGCCACGATTGGCTGGCTGCTTTTTGTTTGATTTCCCTTTTGCGACAACAACATATTTTTTTTGCGCGACACGCGCACCCTTCGCTTTGGGTCTGTAAACAATGCTATCGCGTCGAGGCTAAATATCGGGGTCTTTCTTTTCGCCTCAAATGCCATTCGACACCTCTGCGCTTCACAGAAAGGATTTTTCCTCTTTTTCTTCGTCTTTTATATCTTTGCGTGTTTCTGTGTGCCTGGAATAATAAACAAGCGGCAAGGGCAAGGGGCAAAGGGCAAGGAGCCAATTGTTCTTGAAACAGAGGTCGGTCGTTTACTTCTGCGGTTGTGTAAGCACATACAATCATTTTTTCTTGTCCGATTAGCTCTCTCACACTCTCTGTTTCTTTCTGCCGTGTTTCGACTCGCGTGCAGTGTTCGAGTTTCGACAACAACAGAACGATGGATAGGAATACACTTTGGTCCAAGGGGGTTGAAGAAAGATGCACAAAAAGATCAGCTTAGGAGAGCATTTTTAACTATTTCTATACATCTGTCTTTTCCTCTCTCTCTCTCTCTTTCAAACTTGTTAAAGTGCTTCCAGGGATGAGCGAAGCCTTAACCTTATCGAATGCCCCGGCTCATTTCTTCTATCAAGGGTCCACTTCGTTAACAATCAAGGGGAGGGACTACAAAGATTTTTCGTGTCCAGGCTCGGCATGGACCAAAAGTGAAGGTACCACCATTGGGGAACCAGATCCAGGATGTCGGATGAACGAAGATGTCACAGTGCCAAAAATACAGCCGCCGTGCTTACGCTCTATGGTACAATACAGGACTACTTCGTCTCCAGTCCATCAAGTAAGCATAGCAGGGTCATTTGTATTTTGCTAGCAGATGGAGATAGCTCTATCATTCGCGTCATGTCGTTGCCGTGGCTCGATGACATTTGGAGGAATATCGCGATGGGCCTTCTGTATTTGCTCTGACATTGTCATGTCATTCTGCGCATTACGATAGGTAGCTATGATGTCCTAATTGAGATTCAGAGATTCTTTTGGGCATTGCGCTATGTATGGCATATGTGCATGCATCCAGCAATTTCTACGTGCATCGCATGGGTCCTAAAATAAGCAACCAAGTACCGCCACGCCACCTGTTTCCGATTCGCGACGGAAAGAGGGAGCAAATAACGCGAAAGAGAAAGAGAAAGCCAAAGAAAAAGATAGAACAAAGAAAAAAAAAGAGGGGAAGGTAGTAAGCACTGAAACTTGCAGTTATTGATAAATTGCTGCCAAAGGGGTGGGAGCGCCTTGAAATCACGGTGTAGTCAGCGATCGCCCAAGGAATGCCTACTCATGCTTCCTACTATACTAGACTGGATTGAAAGGCAGATGGAGCGCTTCCAGCTCTTGCGCACTACAACCTCGCGCGGGGCACGCACCAATGCTTGTTTGCTTTAAAGACAACTGAAGCGTGTCAACCCACAGATCAGTCCCGCTCGCTGTTTCGCGATGCACCCGAATGTTACATCTATCTTTGTCCATTATCCGTGGCAATTGATATATTTCACCTATGCGACAGAATGAGCGTTTGCTTGGATGAGTTCCCTGCTTCGGGACTGGGTGAGCGTGTATCTCGCTGCAGTCTCATCACCCCGGGCTTGCGATCTCAGTTATCACCGTCGTTGTAGGTCCCGATCGTCCATGGATAGTCTCTTTGCTCATTATTGAATGGGGTTCTATACAATCTGCATCTCCATCGGCTGGCTCTCCTGAACCCTTCGCCTTCTAATTGCTCCCATTTCCTCCCTCTTGTCCCTCCTTCCTTCACGCGCGCTCTCGTTCTCACTGTCCAGTCTTTCTCCTCGCTCTTGTTTCTACAAAAATGGTTCTGTATGGACATTACTCCCCTTTCCTCCCTTACATTTATCTATTGCTCTATTGCCATCTCTCTCCCTCTTTTGTCTTTTTTATATTTTTTTCTGTAGTTAGGTTACTCATATCCAAAGACGGTTTGAATCGGCGCCATCGTCGTTGCGATAACTGCGTTTAGTGCTGGAATGATGAGCATCTGCAGGCCAGCTGTTTGTGTAAGCGGATCTGGGTGAGATCTCACTCTTGGATGTATGTTATCAAACAATTGCTCACGCATGCTGACATTAGGATTGCACAAACGCTCGCAGGTCTCCATGTCCTGTAACCTTTTGTGCGAATGAATACACGGTTTGTTTATCATCGACACAAAAATTCGTGTAAGGAATGGCCGAGAGGAGAGAAAGGGAGGGAGAACGAGACACAGAAAGAGGAGTCGGGGTAGGGGAATACCGACATAATAACACCATGCGTACAGTGTTGTTTGGTGACCCTTTCTTCAATAATTGTATCCATTCCATTCACGACCCACACCAGCGCCCAGGCTGCCTACGTAGTATTACTGCATGCTACATGCTACATACTATGTTACAGACGAGCTACCCTCATCCATCTAGCCCTACACCGGCTACTCTCTGTATCTTTTTCGTCGCTCCTTTCCCCCTGCTGCCCTGCTGCTCCACAGGCTCTCCCTAGCTGACTCCTTTGTGCAACTACGACAAAACTCCTAAGTTGACTTTTCAAATTCTTGTTTCCCATCAAGTCCTCCCTCTTGCTCGGGCATCTCCGTCTGTCTCCCTTTACTATTATTGTCAATTTCTCCCCTCAAAAAGAAAAAAAAATGTCGAGTGTCCCTTTGTGGCTCCTTTCTCCTCAGCATGCACAGTTCCATCCTGATCGGAACCTTTGCCTCCCTTTGATTCTCACAGCCTTTATTTTTTGCCTTGTTTTGTCGTATGCCGCTTCTCCTATAAGCCCTTTTCTGATAAGTTCTATGATCCACACTTATTCGCCTTTGCCTGCTGTGACCCACGCTCATTTTTTCTTTCTTTCTTTTTTTACTCTATACTAGTACTCTAATTATAAAAAACACTATTGCCTTTTTATCATTGTTATCCACATTCCCTTTATTTTTTCCCCTTCAACTCCACCAATTCGCCCAAACTCTCGGAACCATCATCCAACTAAACAATAAGCCAACAAAGCTGCCCTTTCCTTACCAGGACTATAAAGCCTTTAACTACACCGATCGCCGCCTCTGTAGTAAATATATAAAGGTAGGATCAACCATGGGTCGCCCAGTCGGATTTCACCAACAGACAAGCCGCAACATCAAACGAACATCACGCTTGTCGCCATCTCCACACTCGTCACTCATCTTACTTTCTTCCCCTCTTCCACTGTTTATAACACAGCATCAACGCGTTCTCCCTTGCAAATCTTTGTCGCACAAGAAAGAAACAACCTAATTGATTCTCCACCTTTGTCGCTCGCAAAATACCATACATCTACAATCCTCTTGCAACCATGGCACACCTCACCCCAGCTTCGATCTTGGCCTCGATTAATACTGGCTGCGCGCACTCCGACATTATGCACTACCAGAACCATGACGGCATGAGTCCTTTTGAGGATTCGGATTCGGAGTCCAGCTACTCTGGCTCCAGCTCCTCGTCGCTGTCGATCAACTCTATGGATGGTCCAGGTGCAACCCACAACGGACAGCCGATCACGTACCACTATTTCTGCAACTTCCCAACCTGTGATTACCATAGCGCCCGATCCGACCCTGTGAAGCGTCACCGCGACACCCACTACCCGGACTACAAGCCGTACATCTGCAACCACTGCCAGTCAAGCTCTGCACGACGTGACTCGACCCGAGAGCACTGTTTGAAGCAGCACAAGGACGAATCTGAGACCGCGTTCCGCTACGATACTTCGATTCCCAAGCCTGAGGGATGGATTGCATACGAGCCTAAGCGTTCACCCTGGCCACCGATCATGGTGTAAAAGGAAATGAAAATAACACGAAAGGAAAAGGAACTGAAGGGAAAGCGAAAGGCGGTGGATGGCGTCGACGCTCTCCTCCCAATGGCACCATGTAGCATGGCGGGCCTTTTTTCGACTCTTTTTTTTTTCCCTTTCCAAAATCCAGCTGCAATTTTTTGTTGTTGCTCCTTTGCTGCCATTTTGTTTTCATCGTGTTTTTTTAGCATTTCATACCAATATTTTTTTTTGCCCTTGTAGATCAGACGCATTCTTTTTCTATAATAGACCATTGTACAACCACACACATACACCACATACGCTAGTCGTTCATTCTCAATAGACCGCATTAGACAAGGAAAAAAAAGACTGCACTATACCGGCTTTTGATTCAGTTCCTGAAGAGTTTTGCATGAACCTGCATTTTTAGGTTAATGCGAACAAATAAAGACAACAATAGTTGAAGACATTGCCCTGTCAGTGTGTGTGAATCAACACCATTATGTAAGGGACACCCCCAATGCTACAGAATACAAATATTTTGGTCCTTTTTTTTTTTTTTTTTTTTTTTTTTTTTGCAGGTCGTTTTTTTTTTTTTTTTTCTTGCTGTTGCACAGTTTCAAAATAATCGAATCAATTGACGGCGTTTCATCTCCCAGATCTGCAAGGGCTCAACATTTACGCGTTTACACACTTGTTATTTTATTTGTTTACTTTCGCCAATGCTGGGCCCAACCATGGATGGTCTCTGCGATCTGTGGGATCAGCGCACTGACACTCTCGTTGATCAGGTTCTGGAAGAACTTGATCGCCTCGTCATCTGTCAAATCAAGCTGGAATCGTTCCTCGACCTTATTGTTATCAAGTCATTGAGTCATCGTGTTCGTTCAAGACAGGGGGAGAGGGGGGAGAGAGAAGAAAGAGGTGAGCAAATCGGGACCCGTCACCATTGATTCACTCATTCATTCGTTTCAATTGTTCTCTAAAAAAAGACCCCCTCCCCCCCCCCCCATCCCTTCCCCGCTCGAAAGAGCAACGGAAATTAGGGAGGTGGGGGAGGCTCACACATCCTTGCATCGATTCATAACGAGAAAAAGAACAAACACAAATCAGTTTCCCTATCACCCTTTACTATGATTTTACCTTCCAAACAGCCTTGTCGGGTTCAGCCTTGATATCTGGAATGTTGGCATCGACCATCAGTCCAAACAAGTTCAGAATAAGGTTGGCTGATTTCCTCAGGATGTTGTAAGCCGTGAAGCAGTAGGACTTGAAACTGTGATAGTGCACTGAGTTGAAACCACCCATGGCCTCGACCATTTCTTTGGTAATCTTCATCGGCGCCGGGAACGGCTTGGGGTCTCGGCCAAGGATAAACCCAAAGTCCACATGAAAGATGTTTCCTGTAACATAAATAGACGAAACGGAAACATGCATGCAGAGAACAAATAGAAAAATAGGAAAGAAAAAAAAAAAAAAAAGAAAAAAGAAAAGAGGATTGTTAGCCTCACAATATGTAGATTCTTTGATCTTCAAAAGATTAGTTTCATGGCTTAAAAAGGATATCGCGTTGGTGGCAAGCGCCTCACTTACCATTGGGCGACAAGAGCAAGTTATCCAAGTGTCGGTCACCAACACCAAGTAAATACATAATCACACAATACCCAGCTATAATTGCGGAAAAAAAATGGTGGATAGATGTTCAATGTGAGTGCATTGCACAGTCGGTACCACCGTCAACTCCCTAGAATACAGATGTGGAGAAAACGATGTATTGCTTTCCACTGCATTTAATGCATTAAACTGCATCGCATTGCATAAAAGGCGATCACAGAACATACCACAGCTTTTAACATAGGCATCCATAACCTCTTGTCGCACCCCGAACGTATCCACACTTCGCTCATCCAAATGGTATTTCCTCCAGAACACAAGCAAACTTCCGTTGTTCTCGCTTAGGACATTGGCTAATGACTGTGATGGCACGAACTGCACCATGCCATGATCCGCTCCCGTGGCCAACACTTTGTACGGCATCAACTTCAGGTCCAAATTCTCTTTCCGAAGGAGGTCGTCCATGAGGGTGATGAGTTGGATAACCAGTTGGTCCTGCCTCAAGTCATCGCCAGACTTGAAAATAGTCTGGTACAGGCTGCCATCCGCACAGGAGAATGTGAGATGCAGCGGCAATAAACTACTCTTGAAGATGCCGGTTTGTTCTGTCAAGGAGAGTGGGGGTTTGCAAGTAAGTTTAGAATTCTTGATTCTGTGGCGAAGGTCGCTTCATTTGCGGATAATGCAAGTCTAGTGGTATTGGCCTACCTGGAATGATGCCGGTGACTTCTATCCGAGGGTCCAAGGGTAATGCCAAAGGCTTGAACGAGATCAGCCCGTTCTTTGGATCCGAGATGAATTCACGCAATTTCTCGATCTATCACGGCCGGGATCAGATGTATACATATTAATTAATCAAGTTGGATACAGGTCATTACAGATGTCGCAGGCCAGCTTGGCGTACCTTCTTGGGGCGAGTCTCCCTCGATTGTTTAATGCCCTTGGACAGATTGGCGAGCGTCTCGATCAGTTCTCCCTGTCTCCTCAAGCTCTCTCGTCGTTGGATTCCAGACGCCGTCATCGCTGACATGTACTGAAAGGACACCTTTCCATACATTTTGCTGACTGCTATATCCTCGCATTCGATCATTAAATACCTAACAGAGAAATCGAGGGTGTTAGCTATTGTATGCCTCTTATCCATTATTGTGATGCACCGTTTCACTAACGGGAGCATTTATCCATCCATTACCAGTGGAAGTAGTTGCCAAGGATTGGGTTCTTGACGGCTCGTTCAATCAAGAATGCGACAAGATTCGATTCTCCAAAGTTGTTGTCAATGTGCTCGAACTTCAGACCTTGCACAAGCTGTAACAGGAACAGTAGCAGGTCCTAGATAGAGATACCGAAAGTAACAACAGTCGTGAGTAAAAATAAAACAATAATGACCACGCTCAATACGACCATCCTTAGTGCTCATTACATCATCGTTGGCGCTTCGAAGCTGGGTGACAGCATAAGACCTCACTTCGCGGTTCTCAAAAGAGGATCCCAGTAACTCTAGTGCATCATCGACATCAACGTCGACCCACGCTGGCAGCAGATCCACCGCCTGCTTGGCTTCTGCGGGATCGCTCCACACTACCGACTTGAGGAACTTTGTCAAAGCCTGTGTCAACATGACAAGAAAGAACACGGTCAGAAATAATAGAAAAACAAAATTGGTGGCAAATTCAACTTGTCGAGCTACTCAGTTAAAGTTGGAAAGCCTTCGCTGCTTACCCGCTTGTCTCGAGTCAAATAAAATCTAAACTTCCACAGCAAGTCCTTTTCCTCCGCTGTAAGCGAATGCGACGGTGGGTATCTTAGAATTTGCTGCAAAAACGGTCAGATGCCGAATTCACGAAGAAGAGAAACGTTCTGGTGAGAAAAAAAATACGTTCGAATAAAAAAAGTCTTCATCTCAGATCAAATTTACAGAGACAGCTAGTGTCAAGAATCCTTACTGCAAGATCGTCACGGATCTTGGGATTCGGCTTCAATTCTCGATCTAAAGGACCGTTGCGGTGACTTCGGACCAATCTCCTGTGCTTAGCCTCCACAGGATTCTCTCTGGCGATCTCTGGGTCCTCCACAGTGAATATTGAGTTGCTTGTGCTATTTCCTGGAAATGATGCGGCTGGACTAACTGCTGTTCCTGCAAAGCTGCTGTAAGAGTGCACCTTGACCTCGTATTCCTGCATTTATTTTCGGGCGAACAAGTGGTAGTCATGTTAAGGCGTGGCCTCAAAGCATATTCCGAGCAGTACCGGACAAAAGTTATATTAGCTTACATGTTCATCAAAAATGACTGGAAAGTCAAATCGAGGTAAATCGATGTTCAGAAGCATCTTGTCGGACTGAGCAGCATGCTTCTATTGTTTTCGCAGTGTGAGATTGAATCTGTTTAGATATGTCCCATTAAAATGACAACAATTGCTACAAAGGTGAATTTGCTCCACATGTCAATTCCCTCCAACCTTATGAATCTGCTCGATCTGGCGGTAGGCCAGATTATCAAGCCAGTCAGTCCTCGGAATGTCGCCACGGTCTTTCTTCTTCAGTATCTGTGAAATGGCGTTGAGCGCAGTAGAATGTATGAGCGTCAGTAATTCTCAGCATATCCTTGTGATAGACCCTAGAATTGTCAAAGCTGCTGAATGTTAACCTTCTCAAATCGATCCATCTCATCTCTCTCTCCAGTGTCCGACGGCGTCTTTGAATGTTCGCCTCCATCAGCTTCACAATCCGGCCACATGCGTAACTTTTGTGGCCCAGTCATAATGATGCTGTAGGACCACGAGTAACAACAACAACAGTCCAGTTAGCCTTCTCGCGTCATATGAGGATTACTACGAGTCCGAATAAAAAAGCTTAGCGCTTTTAAATATCGGTGTATCCGAAGCCTTACTTGAATGGACCAAACAGTCTAAGCGTCGAACCCCCTATAGCCACCACTTTTCGAGGCGAAGCCGCATCCCAGACTGTGAAGGTCAATTGAGCGTCGAGAGGCAGATCCCGGTACTTGATAGGCAGCACAATCCATTCGTTCCAACTACCGCAATTTGGCCCGCAAAAAGGAAAAAAAAAGGAGTAGGAAATCGCGTTTAGTCCGATTGCGTACAAAGTGTCTGCTAATCAAAGAACACAAGGCCACTTACGCAAATTTGGTTGACATGGATTTATAGGAGGTTTTGAGAAGGACGGTCAACGGCTGATTCCCCGCAAACACTTGGCACGTTATGTAGAGGTCAGGATATGGGCTGTAGAGCAAGTAATGGGCTTAGTTAGTAATCAAAAGTCAATCAGGTAGAGATATCTTTCGTGTCTGCAAGTCTCGTGTACTTTTTTGTTGTCACTGTTAATTTACCTCCTCCTCTCGGCCGAGTATGGCACAGAGCTGGCATCCAGGTGAGGTCTCTTTGGTTTCCACTCCAGCGAGGTTCTATTGTGTCGTCGACCGAAAGTAAAAAGAGTTGTTTTCCAAGTTTGAGAATGCTAGTTTCACAGCTCGCTTGCTCACCCCCCTCCTGAGGTATATACAGTGCAAGTACCGGGGTATGGGTGTCAACTTGCATTCGCACACTGAGATTCAGGTCCAGCTTGCCGGTTAGGCAATAGGAGTAGTCCTTGTAGTTTTTGAACTTTTCGCCACTGACATCTCGCTGGACATTCATCTGTGTCTATTGTTGGTCTGCGCCTGCGTGTGATTTCGAGTTCGATTGCGATAGGAATGGTTGACAGCTGAGCTCACTCTCACTGGCGCAACTCGATAGAAAGTGACTGCCTTTCTCTGCCAAGGCAGAATGAAAAAAAAAAAAAAGAACAGGCGAAATTTCGACGCGAGACGCGTCAAAGATTATATGCCACCGTCGATGGGGTATACGTGGGCCTAACCAGGATATATGTACTGATGTACTGGACCTTTCAGTTAATCACTCTGCGTTGTCTTCTTACTGCCGTAGGGTAATCCTCTGAGTCATATGTGCACTATGGGGGAGCCAAATGAACGTCTGGGATACCGATATGAAAGAGGATGTATCTTTTAAGAACGGACTGTGCGGGACAGCTTTTAGGATAACTACCAGCACTGACGAAAACACAATAGGATGTCATAGTCTCCGCTGTCGATAAGCTATGCTGCGGACGCCGCGCTGACATTCGATATTACGTCTAGGCGTCCACTTGCTGCGCTGCTTCGTTCATTGAGAAGTACTTATTTCATTTCTCCTCGGGCCAAAGAAGGTTAGGAGAGACCCACATCAGAAAGCACCGCCAAGGAGAGGATAAACGCCCCGTCTTCTATTGATTCTGTTTCTGCGCTAAAATCAAGGCGCAACTATAGGATGTGATAGCCTGCATCTGATAAAGAGAGATACTGTTTAAGCTCGATTATCACTTCCTCCGTACGATAGAGAAAGCTGCGGATAATAACAATGCCCATTGTACATAATAGGCGCTGTCTCGGTGCTCCTCCATAGAGTCATTCTTCTGATCACAGATGCACCTCTTGATTGTTGACGAGCTGAGCGCCTCCAAGACCCTGGGTCGAGAGATGCGCTCTGTTGCACTAAAATTTATGGAGGAAATGATAATTCGAGCTCTCTGGGTGTTCACGGGATGCGCCGTGTGGAGTGTCATTTTACTCCCAAGGCTACACAAGAGCCGATTGCTGTTTGCACAAACAAGGACCAGGGCCATCCGTCGCGTGTATAAAACGCTGACTCACGACCCTCCGCTTTCCATTTTTCGTTCTTCTTGCTCCTCACTCTTCCCTCACCTCTCCAATAATCTCCTACCCGGTCCATTATGTCTCCAAACACTCCTCGTCACGGCCCATTCCCAAAGATCCCCGCAGGATCAGGAAAATTAGTTCTCGGAGCTCTCGTCTTTGACGGCGCAGATCTGCTCGATGTATGGTTACCGCCCTCACAAGTGTCCTGGCCATTAGAAACACCACAGCGATGGAAACGAATGCTAATGCTTTTTAAATCATACTTAGATTATGGGACCAATGCGCATCTTTGGCCAGCAAACGAACACTCTGGATATCGAAATCAAATTCATCTCGTCGACATCGATGTTGAAGCCCATTCGCACTTCCCAACAGGTCGAGATCACTCCTAATTATACCTTGGAGAATGCCCCAAAGCTGGACTTGTTTTTTATTCCCGGAGGTAAACCCCACCTCAGAAGAATTGTGGGCTGAACAGAGCCTAGCCCAACGATGCTTGCACCTTAAACTGAATCAACATTTAATCTTAGGATTCGGAACTCGCACTTTGTGCAACAACGAGGAAACCTTGAAGTTGATCACAGCTCGTGTTCAGGAGTCCACTTGGTGTCTGACTGTCTGCACTGGCTCTGGGGTCTTGGCCAGGACTGGCCTTATCGATGGATACAACGCAACGTACGAAAAAGAATCAACTTGCTGGTGAACATTTGAGAGTTTCATAGACTGAAGATAGATGACATTGAGTAACACTCTACACCGGTTTCCCAACCCCTTGACGCCCTTTAGCACTAACAAGGCTGCGTTCGAGTGGCCTGTTTCCGAAGGTAGGGGTCGACTTTCGCATCTGACAATTTTATTTTCGCGCAGCATGAATGGTGGTGTTGACGTGGGAACTTACTAGTCGATTTGATTACATTTCTTTTAGGTCCAAATGTTAACTGGGTCAAGAGAGCTCGCTGGGTCCAGGATGGCAAATACGTGACCTCTTCAGGGGTCTCTGCTGGTAAGGAGTCAACGCCTGATAGCAAGCCATCAGCCATTGTCGATCCTCATTTTTTTTCTACTGGGGCCGCCGTAGCTTACCAACATCTTATTTTTGGCGATCGATTTAAGGTATTGATGCGGCGCTTTATGTTCTGTCTGAGCTGACGAGCCTCGAGACTGCTGAGATGGTTGCCACCCATATTGAGTACACCTGGCACAAGGTCGCCAGCGAAGACCCCTTCGCCGACATGTACGAGTACACCCGCTCTTGAAGAGTGCCGGCCATGGATGGCGGCAGGAAATATGACCAAAAAATAGTTTGAAGAGAACTGCTTGCATCAAATAAAAATATGGTTGAAAAGGACGCGAACCGCAAATTCTCAGGCATTGAGACGATTTTGCAAACAACGCGTGCTCGATAAATTTCGCAGTTTTCCCCGAAACACTGGTCCCAAAAGTTGAACGTTGCTCTTCTCAGGCCCTGTAGCCTCACCATGGAGCAAATCATCGACCAGCAAAGCTCCACAATCAGCTTTATTCTCGCAGAAAGGACGAAAGCACAATGGCAGGACTCTCCAGAATTCGTGTCCTTGATCGAGCCCCTCTGGCATCTCGATGAAGCACCCATCGTTCCCGATTTGAACTACCTCATGAAGCTGATGCACCTCACATGTGAGGCTGATGAGGAACAGTCAAACAGGCTGTTCTTACTACTCGAATCCTATTGCGCCATTGCGGAGCCACAGGTGTTCGCTGAGGTCTTGGCACGGCTTATGTTGGAGGGAGGAGAGGGGTACCCGTCCTCGACCAGTAAGACTGGAGAAGGTTGGCTGGGATGGGCACTCGACTATAAGCCTGAGCTGGCGAGGAAAGGGCAGATGGCCAGAAGACTCTGGAAGATGGCAGAACAGCGTGGAGAGGACATTGAAAAGTAAGCTTGCAATATCCAGTCGTTCACTGACACCAATGTGGCCTATTGCCCAACTCCCACTACCTGTACTAAGTCGCTTCTCCCCGTGGTCTATGAAGGCTTGCACTTCAATCAATCGTGGCGTCGTTGATCCGCCAACAGGAGTTCGAAAAGGAGGCGCAAAGTCAGGTCCAGCAAAGCGGGAACTCAAGAGATGTTGGTCAGGATGCCTTCAAGTATAGCAGCAGCCGTATGCACGACGTCTTGTACATGTTGCATTGTGGACCCCTCGCAGACCAGTGCCTGCCATTGTGGGATGACGAGTCTGTGCTGAATGCCCTTGTCAAGCTCAGGGACGGAGGCGATCAAAGGTCATTGGAAAATCAGCTACTGGGCCTTGCCAATCTTCTCGACAGATTCTTTTCGTGGATCGAGTCCAAGGATTACGAGGAGTGTGTAGAGCAATTGAAACTAAGAAGTAAGTCTGGCAGAAGCACGTGGACCCTGATATGCCATTCTATCAGACACTTAAACCTGTCTGACTTTGACCTTGACCCTGGATTATAGTCGCCTCATACACAAAGACACCAGAGTTGTTCGCGTTTGCTATGGACGCTATCATGAGGTATCTGGATGGTAGATGGATCAGGAGCGAGTTCAAAGATGAGGGCATTGCAAAGCCAAAGGCGATCAGCACCTCCTTGATCGAAATCAACCGAGAGAGGGAGCCCATCCACTACATGACTACGGATCCACAGGGAGGGTATGGTTTTTCAGAAAGCAAAAACGCCATCAAGGGGAAATCACTCAAGGAGCGAGAGTTGCCCACGAGTCACGACCGCGGCCCTTCCACCCGGCAGTTTGAGGTTGCGGATCTTATATCTAGGTGTTTCGAAGGACATGAGGCAGGGGAGATTGAGCAATTGTTGCGACGTCTCATTTCACACCTCACCATACGCGTTGACACTGCCATGATCAGTGCCTCGTCTGCAATGATAAAGCATACAGCGCAGCAGAGGTAAGGCAGTGCATTGATATGAAATGGGCTTTTGGAAGAACTATTTCGTGTGGTTTACGTCAGAGGCTACACCGAAAGCTACAGCGGGTCTCATGAGGAGGGAGCTCTAACCAGTTTTGTTCACGGCATACTCATCATTTGCACATTGCAACAGGGACAGGCTTTTACTCCGTGTTATGTCAGAGAATCCAGTGTACAGGCGGATCATGACCGCGGCCATGGGCCAATGTAAGAAACAGATGATAATGCTTTACGCCCTAAAAAATCACGTTCATTCATGTATCTTTGACAAATATGCTTGCGTATTTTCAATTGTATCCGGCAACGTTCGATGTGAAGTCCACGGGGGCGCAGCAGCGCTGTGCGTACCAGTGATCCAGACTATGTTGCGCTGCTCAATTGCTCATTGGAGCAGCTGCAAGAACACATCGCCGCGGTCCTATCCAAAAGAGCTGGAAGAGGCGACGTGGCTAGCCCAGCTGGCAGAGCAGGTAATTTGCAGATTTATCTTTTTCTCGTGTTATTTTGTCGATCCATCCTCGTGTTTGCGTTGAAGTTGTAGGTGCTTATGCATGTGCATATGGCATTGCGAGATCGTTGCAGCTCACAAGAAGTTTGTTTGCGCCTCTGCTCCCCTGTTGCCTATCAAATGTTTCCCCATGTTCCCATCCTGATCGCCCGTGTCGATATGTCGATCCTCCTTTTCCTCTGCGCGTGTCCTGGCTCGTTCGAATGAAGACGGGGCTCATCCCAGACCCAGTGAACCAGGCGACTGTCCTGTTCCCTCTGGTCGACTCGAAGGACCTTGGCCTCATTCTCGAGCAATGCTACTACGTGCTTCTTGTCAGGAATGCCGCCGACCTGTGTCTGCCACAGCAGCAACTGGTTGATGCGCAAGCGCGATTGGATGCAAGTAGTCCTGAGATCTCACTCCTTCATAGGCTGATCTTTAAGCATGCAACGCGGACCTTTCATTTGATGCCGCTTTTCGCCATGGGACCATCAACAACAACAACGGGCACAGAGGACGACTCGATGTGATCAGCGCTGCCAACCTGTACAATAGTAAAAACGAAATATAGTGAATTGAAGTCCATTGAGAAGAGAAGAGAGTATGAAGGGTGATGGCGAGTTCCCAGGAAGGAGGGCGACAGTGCGAGCAAAAGCTCTCTGCAGAAATGAGAGCGGCCACACGACAGTCTTTTTTTTTTTTTTTTCTTTGGACTGGACCAAACATGATTATTTTTGCTTCCTTATTCAATTGTTTCCATTACATTCCCCCCTCCCATCCTTCATTCACGACCTTGCATTCTACCTCTCCTCACTCTCCTCATCGACTGCGCATCGCATTTCAAAAGGTGTGTGTTCAGCAGCGAACAGAGTTATGTGCTGGCTCTGGTGGCCCACTCCCCTACAGCCGCTCTCTCTCCGCAACTCCCAACCTTAAAATACCGACACGCGGTGCAGGCAGTGCAACAACGGGGTGCCCGAGTGCTCGAGTGCCTCTGTCGCAACTCATGTAACAGATGCAACAGAGCAGAGGCGCCACCGCCTCTGGATCCTCATCTCTGGCATTCCCTTGCCTTCTGTTTGTGGTGGCGAACAAAACAACAGACAGGACACAAAAAGGGACTAGCGCCTGGATCATGGATCGATATGATGCAGAGAAGGCACTGGGATGAGGGCTGGGCAGCAAGCGAACATGCGCGCACATGTCCTTTGTTTTGCTCTGCTCTAAGACACACCTCGGACCACCTTCATAAGCAGCGCAGGATAAACAGATAAACATCGAGAGGATGACCTCTCCTCTCCCCCTTTCTTGTATTCGATCCCCTATAACCAGCCCCACCCTCGCCTCGTGCTGGCCCGTCCCATCCCCGCTTTGCCTTGTTCTCTCTCGCGTCGTCTCTCCCGCGACTGGGCCAGTACACGCAGAACTGCGGGAACGCTGCCAACTAGGCTCTGCGACACCATTGCCGACTCCCGCGCATCATTGTTTATTCTGCTCTTGGCCACGCTATGCAGCACAGGAGGGAGACAGTCTGATCCGTGGAGCAGCAGCATGCAAAGAGGAAAGAGGAGGCGGGGCATTCTAGCGCGGTCGAGCTACACCAGATCGGGGGCTAAAGTCCTATAATGGACCTACCCGAGCGGACGTGGTGCTCTTCAAGTTCAATCTGACTGACCCTCTCGCTCTCTTTTTGGTCTTTGCTTTCATCTCCGCCACCAATCTACCTAGAAGTTTCATACTGGGATCCACGTCTTGATAGATCAGCCGCCGCTTTGCCTCTCCAAGAGTCCGCCCCCCGACATCCTGCGACCATATCCGTGTTTATCTGTAACCTTGCGCAACCATTCGCGCCTCCACCCTCCACCCTCCGCCAGCATCCATACCCATATAGACATCCGCAATGTCGGCGCTCCCCAGTTCCAGCAGCTTGCGCACCTCTAGGTCATCCTCTACTTTCGCAAGCCATACTTCCGCCTATGATCCCTCACTGTTGACACGACGTGCCTCCTCCGAAGATTCGACGACGCTACTCCAGTCTTACGCTGTCGCAGAGGCGCTCTCAAAAAAGACCACCCTATCTCCCTCGTCCTCGGCTCAGTCCTCACTCTCGTTAGCTACATCTGTGTCATCATCCACATACTCTTCAGCGTCCTCGCCACAGCCTTCAACAGCCGCTTCGACAGCGCCGCAAAGCATCAGCGCGGAAAACGTACAACTGAAAGACGATGGCGAAGTTATGGGTCTAGATCTACTCGGCTCTAGTCCTCCACGGCTTCAGGAAATAGCCGCGACACCACCACCCAGCATTCACCGTAACAGTACCAGCACTGAAACACGTCCACCCTCATACGCTGGATCAGGATCAACATCTACACCGTCGCTTTCCGAGCATTCGCGGCCGCTTGCCCCGCTCTACTTTGGGGACTATCTGTTCCCCGAGCACCCTTCGTTACAAGATCTACGACATGTTTTTCTTCTCGACAAGAGCTCTAAGCAAAAAGACTTTCGTCAGTCACTGCAGCTTCATGCGCATTTGATGGGTCTCGCGCTGTCTGCCAGGGTTTCTCGCGGCCTTGACTTAGCGTATGATCACGCACATGATGCCTTCAAGAACAGGCAGAGACCGGACCGGCGGAACGAATTCATCACGACCTTCAACTTTACACACGACGAAACGGAGCGAATCTTGAATCACGCATTAGCGCATCCCCAACCCCGACCTAGTTTTCTCGATATGATGAGTCCGTCATCCTCTACGGCCATTCTGACCTTTTTGCACCGCGTCAGGACAGATCACTCGATTCTGGCCACGGCATTCGGAAACTTGCAATCTCAGGAACTAGATGCGCTCCTTTTGCATGAGCGTCCTTCACTAGTCCTCCCTTCTCAAACTCAGCTCCGAGGCGCCAGAGATCGGGGATTTAGTATGCAAGCCGGATCCAACAATCATGGCGCTCAGCACCCACCTGCAAACCACGCAGCATCGACTCACCAACGCCCACAGCAGCAATCACAGGGGACCGTACCGAATTTTGTTAACAATCAAGACATAGTGCATATCATCCTCGCCAGTCTGTTTGGCCCCTCCTCTTTCGAACGGGAGCATGCTTTGCGGACCCAGGCTGTTGCGAGCATTTTTGTTACTCTCTTGACGGAAAAGAAGGGCGAAAGGCTGATGACAGAAATGCTGGAGCGATATGTTGTCCAGTCAGAGTGGCAGCAAAGTGGCCGGGCCAAGACCAGATTCGAAGAAACACTTTTGGGTATCATCCATAGAGGTGACATGGACTTGGCTGGCTTTTCGGACGAAGAGCTAAACGCTAATGTGTTGCCTTACAGCCAACATCAGTCCCACCATCAATCACTGGGGCGGATGTTCAGTATTCCGCTCATGAAGGCCGCCACCATCGATTCTACTCCGTCTGCACAGATTCACCACGGTGCTGGACCAAGGGAACCGATTTTTTTCGCAGCAAATGCTGATACGCGTACACACCAACAAGAAATAACGGGTCGCCAAGCGATAGTCGAGGAATTCTTTACAGAGGCATGCCTGGAGATTCTGGATACCCTTGCGGAATTTAGTCCTCCCTGCCTAATGGAGCTGTCACGGATGATCTTTGCGAAGCTTGACCAGAGCGCAAAACCATACGCTTCATTGATCATCGTCGTCAAATTCTTCTTTTATCGGTTCATGAACAAGTGTATTGCATACCCAGAGGCAAGTTGTGATTCTGGTCATGGCGATAAGTCAGCCGTTGAAGCCCATAGAGATGTTATTTACCATTGTTCTCTTCCCATTTTGTTGGACATATTCTTTAGACTTATGGCATGATACAGGACGTTTTTGTGTCAGAAAGGCAGCGACAGCGGATATTATTCACGACACACCAACGCCTTTACCGATATGTCACAACCATTCTGAATCCAGTCCCGGGATGGTATGTTGGGTGGAACTGAGGGTTGGCGTCAACGGTATGAATGCCACATAATCCTAATCTTTTGTCATTTGCAATGAACAACAGGGAAAGTCGATCAGGAGCTGTGGATGCAAGGATACGAGGAAAGATCGAGAGCTTTGTTGGTCTCTTTTCCTCATCAGCGCAACCAAAGGAGAGCCACTCGTCGCAATATACCCTGAACCCCATCGTCGAGTCGTCAACGCCTGTTCCGATGTCCGCTAAACACTCCCAGCACTCAAAAACCAGCGAAACAAAGAATCCCATCGTCACACCCGTTCTTCTGGTGTGTCCGTCGGATTTCACGACCATATTTTATTTCGTGTGTCCCAGCCTGAGAACGACTACATCTTCCTCATTATCATCGACGATTCAAATGACTCGATCTAGCAGTTTCAACGGGAAGAGTAATGTTGTAGTCCGTCAGCGGACCTCGTCGGAAACGCCACCAACATACCCGGTAGCAATGAAATCGGCAGCCAACAGCGCAAACGGAATACCGACATTGCCTTCGGCTACAAAAATTTCACACCCGCCGAGCGCCACTCGTACGCACAAGAGGGCATCCCCTAGTTTTTCGTTTTTCTCCAATGCAGCTGTATCTTTGCCATTTAAAGCGAAGCCTCCGCCACCATTGACTCTAGAAAAGATGCCTAGTGCGCCAGCAGAGTCGTCCCTCGGTGGATCAACATTCCTATCGCTGTCAGGGATCAACCCAGGACATGCTCTGTCACGAAGAGCTGCCACTGTTGAACTCACCAGCACTTCCGTACCCTGTATTCACTCTCCAGATTCCAAAGGAGAAGAATCTCCAACCAAAAGTTCGTCCTCGAGTTCATCGTTAGCGTCTCATCAGTCCATCGACTCGCCACCAGTTATAAAGCATTGGAGCGACGAAACTTTGCTGCCAGATCTAAAAGCTGCGATACAAGAGCTGAAAAAAATCCAGCCAGGACCTATAAAGGAAGTCCCTTGGGCTGTGAACAATCCAAAGCTCACACCTCTCCGGGAGCCGTGGGCACTGGCCTATGTTCAGTACAGCAACGAACAAAGCAAGGACTCCGAATCGGGCGATTCAATTGCACATGCGCCTCAGCAGGATGGGCTCATGCAGGGCGGTAACCAAACTACATCCCATGAAGTCCTTGCAGAGGCTGGTTTGGCTCTTGCGCCGCCGTGCATGGCCATGGTCATGGAGAACTCAGGGTTAGGAGGCGGGTCCCGGATAGTTACTGTCACGAAGCCGATGTTGGTGGATCAGGTGATGGATTCAGCAGGTAGTCAGAGCAACTTTGAATCAACCGCTGACCTTGATCTGGAGGTCCATGAATCGGATAACGAGTCGCTTTTGTCCTCAGAGGACTGTTTACTGGCACAAAGATTGCAGACGCTTACAGCAGAAGACAAGGAAATGTCGATTTTGCGAGTCAGCAGCAGTCATATGCTTTCATCAGCGGACGAGTCTGGCACCAGGACGATTCAATCCTCCGCAGAACATGGAGCAGCACTGACGGATGAAAGTCAGACAAAGGGTCGTGCTGAAAGCTCAAGGTCCTCCAGCGTGAAGAGAGCTGCAGCGGACCGCACTTGGAAGGTCAGGATCCGCCAGACAGTAAATTCAGAGGCGGATCTGCCGGAAGAAATCAGAACAGTTGCGCGTTCGATTTTCAAGATTCTTCGGGAATTTGATGTGCATGCTGTGGGTGACCACGATAACAGTCATTGGAGTCACGCAAACAACCGGCTGCCGTCGCACGCCAACCATAGCAGCATTCACTCTCTGCTTTTACAGGGAATTGAGCAGGCTCGTCGTTTCGGAAACCATGCTGCTGCCATTGGCTTCCACCATTCACTTCGAGTTCTGGAGTCATCGCCAGTACTTCGGCAGTTGGATAGCTCCAAGATCATTTATTTGTTAGCGATGCCCATTAAGCATAGGCTGGAGAATCGGGAAGGGCGGTCGAGGAGCAGGACCATCTGGGAAGGGTTTGCTCATTCTTGGCACATGCGATTGGTATCGTCGATCGAGCGGAAGCGGGAAAATATGTCGTCACTACGTGTCAAGATGTATTATCAGACGTGCGTCAGAACATCTCGCGCGTTTGAGAAATCATTGGGAGTGATTGCAGCTCTTGGCCGGTTGAACAGGAATGCCCTTAAGAAGTACCTCACTGCGGAGGAGTGGGAGAAGTGTAATTGTCTTATCTCGGGTTGGTGCGAGACAGAGTCGAGATCTGGCATGTCACGAACACCCGTGTGCGAAACGGTTGGGTGCAAGGGCTCCTGTCTTGATCATTCGTGTCAGAATGCTTATGCAGGGGAGGGTGCAGGACATCAGGCGGAAGCCAATTCCCGGAGATATAGTTCCAATAGCGGCCACCCTTATGCTTTACGAGCGTCTAAAACGAGGAGGAGCAGCTTCAGCACGTACATCGACAACATGACATCCCGGTCCTTCGGACCATCCTCTTTCATGGAGAGCAGTCTCGGCCATCTGAAGGAGAAGGAGCAAGCATCGTTCTCCAGCAGCTACAACTCGGGACATCAGGGTATGCCATGGTCAGGCAGCAACAGCAGCCAGGCTGGCTCTTTTGGGTCCTTAGGCGAATTGGCAGACATCCATAGCGATTTCCATATGGATGCGCGTGAGGTTGAGGCTGTCCAGCGATGGATCACGGAAACAGGAATTCATAACTTCTTGCCTGGCGAAGACAACTTTTTGCGGTTCTGCATGGAAGTCGAGTCCGTGGTTCGGGGCATTGGTCTCGGCGGAACGGGCATTCAAGGTGCAGGAATCCCCCAAGCGCAAAATGGCGCCATCTTACCCACCTTGTCAAGCAGTGGCAGTGATTTCTTCGTCAAGGAAGTAGCTAAGTACAACGGCCAGTTTGTTGCAGGGATGGGTCCCACGGAGCAGGTCGTTCAACCAAAATCTGGTGGGGCCTCAGGTGTAGCGGAGTTCCTTGTGAATTCGTTCAAGAATGGACATGCGGCCTCGTCTGTGCCCAACACATCGGGGGGCTACTTCTTTTCACACGCCTCAACTTCTGCAAACAGCATTAACGGCACTTCGAATAGCAATATCAATGGCGGCAGTTCTCAGCCATCACAGAGTTCGATCCATAGTGCCGGCGGAGGCAGTTTTGGAGGTCGATCCAAGGTTCTTCTCCGACAAGCTGTACATAATAACCATCAAGGTGCACAGGAGGCAATCCCTGTATTGTATGATGACCCTTCGTCTATCTATGCACACCCTGCAGGACCGACTTACGCTTTGTACAATCCACCATACTCGATCACGTCTCACGGCACTTCGTCTTCTTATTCTGGATCCATGGCGCCAGGAGGATCCTCATCCACTGTGCCGCCGCATCAGATTTCGCAGCTCCCTAAGGACATGACTGAGTTTTTAAGGAGGATTCAGCTCAGGCTTACAAGCTTTGTTCTTTCAGAATGGCTCGAAATATTTGGTGAGGTTGAGACCGACCGGTGGTTTATGGAATTCCTGGACGAGATGGGTGCCCAAGACTGCAAGAAGGGCACCAATGCACAGGCGGATGTTGTTGAGGATGCAAACCAGGATGGGTACATATTGCCCTTGAATCAAATGGATGTGCGCGACAAGTCCAACGGCGAGAAAAAGCAAGGCTCGACGACTAACATGGTAGATCCGACGGGGCCCGGCAACAACGTGCAGTCAAGTCTTCATGGCATCGCTGATCCAGGTCCCCAAGGATCTAGCAACAGTAGCTGGCAACGGCGTAGTTCTCGAAATACAGTCTGGAGTGAGGACCAAAGCCCCCAGCCGCAACAACAGCGACAGGTCGGGTTTGACCCTGAAACGAAGGCCTCTCTCATCGACGAGTACAGCACGATGAAGCCTTCAGCGTCAGCCTCGACCCTGAAAGACGCTCCATCGCTCAGCTCGATGTTCAGCGTGGCAGCAGCAGGAGAGCGTAGTCCTTCATCTTTGCATGGTATTTCTCGCGACAGCACCTTTTCGGCGTCGGATCAACGGTCTGCTGAGGAAGCGTCATTGGACACCCCAAGAGGCTCTGGCAAGAGTCTTCTGAATGTCCAGGTAAAAAATCTGACAAAGTCGGGATCCCTCGGCAGTGCGGGAATCTGCAGCGCGATTGAGCCTTACGATCTTGCCGGGGCATATCGGTGCACAGTCGGACGGTTTAATTCCGCGAAGTCGCCGTATCAGAAATTAGGTCATCTTTTTGCGCTGGAGCTGTTGATTGTCGCCTCGCTCTCTTACCCAGATTCCTGCACTGGCGACCTGCTTGCGAGACCCATGACTCCGGATCAACGACATGAGCTGGATGGTTCATTGCCTTCCATTCAAACTAGGGCGTCTAGAGGCGGAGAACCAGAAGGGGATATCCCTCCGTCTCCAAGATCCTTTACTCCAGGCACAGACGCGATCGTGGAAGAGATCGAGACTTTGTTTCGCCGACCGGGCATTCTTCGACCACGACATTTGCTCCGCGATATGCAGATAATTGCAGCGTTTATTCCAGGCTCGATATTGGATCTTCGAAACGATGGCAAGGCCTTTTGGGACATGGCACTGGCGATATCGAGTCTGAAGAGTGATGTAATCGAGTATATTGTCCAAAAAGGAACGCAGTATGTGGAAGTTCAGGAGAGCTCTCGGACGAACATTCAAGAGGCAGGCACGGGCGAGAGCAGGCATGTTGCCGAGGACGATGATGAGCGCACGCGTATGGCAGAGGCTGTAAGGCTCTTCACCATCGGTAAGCGACTCTTTCGTCTCTTACTAATGACATTACTATATTTTTGGGTACCCCTAACACATATTTGTATTTTGGACTTTGAATAGGCGCCAAGGAGTCGCACCCAGTAGCTCAAAGAGAACTTGCTATTCTCTACATGTCCCTGCCGATGCTCCCGTCCTCTTCATCTCCTCACATGGGGTACAAGTTGGACGGATCTCCCCTAATCGTCCAGACCGATCGTGCGGTTTCGCCAGTTCCGAACGCACCGTCCACAAGCTCATCCCTTAAGTTTGGCAAGATTATCCCCGGCAGAGCCCATACGCCACCACCTCCACATTCACCCAAAGGCACGTTCTCGAGCTCGTTCTTGGGTAAAGGTGGTAGTACCAGTAGCACAGCCAGCAGCATTCCGATCAAGCAAAAGACTGCGACTGGGGGTCATCGGCATCACCAACACAGTAGTAGCGGAGGAAGCGGAAGTAGTTTTGGAAGCGGGATGTGGAGTGGACTGGGAATCATGACTGGCTTGGGATCGTTCACGGGGTCGTCGTCCATAGGATCTGGCGGGTCCGGAGACGCACCTAATAATTCCTCAACGGCGTCTTTGCACCAGAATCAGTCAGGACAGCAGGCGGGCATGTTTGCGGAGGGACATCATGACGTGGAACACTACCTAGATGTGAATACTGGTGCACGTCATGGTGCTGCAGGTGGCACGAGCTATCTTCCACACCATTATCCGCATCATCATCGTCAGGGCAGCAATCAGGCGCCGACACATCCGCCCAACTCCTCAGGGCCGGACAAGTTCAACCCAGAGAATGTTGCTGCGGCAATGCATTGGTTCACGTTAGCGGCCGCCCAAGGAGATAAGTTCTCGATCAATTACTTAAAGCATAAGGAGACAGCCGGAGGTATACTTGGAAATCTTGGATAGAGCCTACGGACAATAACAAGAGCGTGAAATAAAGAAGATGCAACTTTGGGTAACAATGAAGATGTATTGTTTATGTACTCTTCTCTAGCGTTTCTTGATCTAGTTCATTCTGATCCTGCTCCTGCTCCTGCTCCTGTCCCTGTCCCTGTCCCTGTCCCTGTTCCGCTTCGCTTTCTCTGGCCAGCAATTTGGCGGCGTGTTTAGTCTTTTGTAGGGCCTGCTTGTCCTTGTCTGACACACGTGCCACAAACAGCCCACTTCTGCTCACTAGTTCATCCACTCTCCCCTGACAATCATTATCTTCTTCGTCTTCCTCTTCCCCCCTTTCGTTGTTCCGTTTCCGTTTCCATGTCCGTGTCATGCCGACAAGAGCAACGTTCTTGGTACTTGGGATCCTCAAGATCTCAGTCTGGAGATTGTAACTGCAAGTGCGAATGATACCGCAGATGTAGTCTTGATAGGCCTTGTATTTCCCCTCAGGTGCGCCCTTGGGGAATTGGTATCGGCTACCATTCAAGTCAAAGAAGCAACAAGGGATCACGACGAACCTGATTTTTGATAAAAAAAAAAAAAAAAGAAAGCAGAGGAATATCGCAGACATGCTTGGTTAGATTTTTTTTTTGTCTTCCATGAATAAATTGACTGATTTTGTTGTTGTTTCCTTCGCAGTACCTGGTCAACGGTTTTGAGCGCATGGCGATAATAGGTATCCAGGGTGCGAGTTCGTCCGCGTGGTTTCCAATAATCCAATCAACGTTTTCGAACATGGTTTCGTTGGGTATCACCGTTTTCGCTGATCAATAGAAACGTGAAAATATTAAAACCGGGCACATGGACAAGGATTTCAAAAAAGAAATGCAAAGGGAATACCCTTGTTCTTACCTTCAAGCTGTGTTTTGAGACCATAAATATCCCAGACTTTCCTCGCCACGATATCAATTCCTGTGCCTTTATGCCCTTCTTCATTCAATATATGTGTTAACAGCCCATTCCCGCAACCCAAATCGACAAATGTCTGTTTCTTTCCCTCTTCTGGTTCCTGATTATTTGTCCTCAGTTCCAACTCCCATAGAGCGATCAGCCAACTGGCGATCGCGATATCCTCAAAGACAAACTTGCGAGGATCTGTCTTTTCGGGCCAGGACTGAACCCATTTTTGGGCATGCCTCTCCTTTATACGAGCGTACGTTGTAAGATAGAGTTCCTTGGGGACCATGACATCGTGCTGAACCCTGCTCTTGGTGAATCCCTTTGTAGTGTTGACCCCCCATTTATAGAGCTTCTTGAACAGCTCTTTAAATGCATATTGCTACAATCCACATAAAGGGATCGGATGAAAGGTATATTGAGGTCAGTCGGTAGTCTTTAAATCAGGGTCAGTGTAGAGGTTTAGCCGCTGAATATGTTGCATGTATGCTTTTTTTTTTTTTTAGTTACCATTTTATTCGTGAATTCGCCTTCGTCGCCCGACAAGAACAAATCCAGAGTGATCCAGCCGACTCGTTTGCTCATGACCTTTTTCGCCACCTTTCCATCATTTCCTGAAGTTTTCGTCCCTTCTGCACAGCAATCATTGTCTTCGTATTCAAAGGATGCGTCGCCAGCTTGGGGTTCTTGATCATGGTCATGACCGTAATCGTCTCGATCCTCTGGGGACTCTTCGAGGTCCGAAATATATCCGTACCGGAACCCACGGACTTTTGGGTAATAAAATGGCAACGTTTCCATCATCGCCTTGATCTCCTCATCGTCATCACCATCATCGTCAGCAGCAGCACGATCTGTCGATGTCGAGCTCATCTTGACCAGCGGAGCAAAAACTGCATAGCTGGTCTGTTGAGACCGGATATAAAAGAGTTGCTCCTCCATGACTGGGTCCTTGTTTGCACGTTTGGGCAGCAATCGCCGTTGGATGGCCCTGAATGGAACCTTGGATTCCTTAAGTAACTGCAGTCGATCTCTCCGGGTACAGTAAGATGCATTGGTTTCTTTTGTTGGTGGAACGTGGTCGTCATCTTCTTCGTTGGTGTGGTCCTGAATGATTTCCACTTTAGAAATCGGTGGGATGATACTGGGAGCCTCCAAAATCCACCGGTCCTGTGATAGACATACGCAAATAAACGTGAGGAAAGTCAATCCACCTGTGCCAAGGCTAAGTTTGGTCAATTGGAAGCTGATCACAGCCAGTTGTGCGGTTTCTAGTCTTCACCGGAACTTTACCAAAACCTTCCAAAAGACATCTTCACTGAAGGGGACAGGTGCTTTGGCCGCCTGATACCATTTTGGTGGCAACTTTGTTACTCCCTCTTCCGGTCGTTGCTCTTTCTCTTGCGAGCTCTGCTTTTTGTTGTTGGGCAGATCGCCAAAGTAGAAAGAGGCGTCGTAGACAAACTCGATATTCGCAGGTTCTTCGTCACTCATGTTGAAATGAGTTGAAGGTAAATGAATGCAAGGAAAGGAATGACTTTTGCAAAGTTTTTTTTTTTAACTTTTGCAACAATAAAATGTGAGAAAAGCAGTCTTTTTTACAGGGTCGTTCTACTACCGTGGTCGGTCTCTATCTGGAAAGAAAAAAAAATGCTCTAGATCGCAGGGTGAAGCAGCACATCCAGGTGCCTGTCCACCGTCGTTGTCGACTCAATCGTCTCGTGTGCCCACTGTCGCGCTTCCAGCAAGAACCACATCTTGATCCACCATCCACCGCCACCCGGCAGATCCCTCACGCCTTCAACCACGCCGCGACCACCATCCTGTCGACCCAGCTGTCTCAGAATCGGTAGTGCAGTCTTGAACAGATCAATATTAGGGTTCAGCTGTCTTCCAATGCCCTCAAGAATCAGGATCGAGATCACCACATTTGCAAAGTCGCCCTCCATCGGCACATGGTGCTGTCGGACCATCGACATCACCTCCGACAGCAGATCCGCGATCTTGATCTTGCCCAGCGACATGGCTGTGTTCTTGACCCCCAGGATCAGATTCTGCATCCTGAGCGCAAACTTTTCTCCATCGATCACGCTCCCCGGCGAACGACACCGCTCAATCATCAGCTTCCCCGCCCGGTATCCATCAAACTCTGCCAATGCGTGGAACAGATCCAAGAAGTCTCCTCTGTTCTTATCTGACAGAACCGAGACTAACCCTGCATCGATAAAGACAACTTGAGGCCGGAAACCCTCGTTGTAAAGGCTCTCCAGCTCCTGCATCCATGCGTCCTTGTCGCCCTCTGGAATCGCCCTAAGACGCGCGGTTGCTTCATCCACATGGTCCATGCTGTGTTGATCTCCTCTTTGGATTCGGGACATGATCTGCTTGAACAAATTGTTGGCTGATGGGTTGTAGAACCGGACAAAGATGTTTCCAGGGTGCAGATCGGCATGCACGAAATTATCAAAAGTGAGCATTCTCTGTAATAGGGGGGAGAGAAAGCAGATTGGGTGTTAGAGTACGATCTCAATCAAGACTTTGCACTCTCTTGCACGGAATGCACACCTCTTTTTTTTTTTTTTTTTTAAAGAGGACCTACCAAGAAGCCATCAAGACCAATATCAGCAATCTTGATATCAAACGGTCCAGCGCCATTGTAAAGATAGGTCTTTAGAGGAAGAGCATCAACAAACTCTTCAATCAGCATTTCCCTCGTTGCGAACTGACTGAGCGGTGTCGGGAAAGTGACTGTATACCGTTCCCGGAAGTTGCGCTGAAACGTCTCCAAGTTCTTGGCCTCAATCCTCAGGTCAAGTTGCTCCTGCATCATCTCTCCAAACATGGCGACCTGGTCAGGGAGCGAGATCCATCTCATGCCAGGGATCCTATTAATGAGCGTCGCAAAGAACCTCATGATCGACAAATCACGGTCCACAGTTCTTGCCACCTTTGGGTGAAGCACCTTGATCGCTACTTCCGTCTTTAGTTTCTTTTCCTTGTGCCCGCTTGTTTCTTTGGCGATCTTGGCGACCTTGGTAACACTGCTAAGCTTCCCGAGGACCGATCTATCGGTTTTTTCATCCGTCTGGTCTTTGGGCTCGAAATGCAGAGCGATTCCAGGCTTCAATCGTCCTCGATAAACCTGAGCAATTGCGCCGATGCCAAGTGGGGTCTCAATGAATTCATCAAAGATGTCCTCAAGTTTGCGTCCACCAAATGCTGCCTCGATTGTCCTCCGCGTATGTTCCATAGAGTGTGGATCAACTTGATTGTGAAGTTTCGAGAGCATGACGCACAGCTGCTTCGGGAAGATGTCAGTCCTTGATGCGGCCCATTGCGAGAGCTATCCAAGAAGGCAGGATGCAAACAATATGTTAAAGAACGTATCCATGATATCACAGGCATACAATATTTTCAGACACGCCAATGTATTGCTTTACCTTGATAAAAGTGGGTCCCGCCAGTTCCATGTGCTTCACCAACAAACTATACCACCAGATCGTTCCAGATCGCTCGTCGTCGAACTCCTTATTCCTCTCGCCCATGAACACTACTGGCGCGGTCACGATGAGCGGCAAAAAGATGACTGCTAAGACGCCGAATCGCCAGATGGTCAGGACGGGATGCAGAACGTAGTCTTCTAAAAGATCCTCAAGATAGTCCTTTAGCCTCTTCCAAAAAGATGACTTCCGCGCTTCCTCGACAATTTCGGTTTTAACAAAGGGTATAGGCTGTGCAGGCCGGGTGTTCCTGTTGAGCTGATGGTTAAAATCCGAAAGCTCCTTTGCCTCGAGATGGATACCGGAGGCAAAGAATGTTAGACCTCCCTGCGTCACAATTGCAGGGATAACGTAGTGCCATGGATTAGGCGAGGATATCCTTGTAGAGGGGGTGGAAGAGGAATGATGACTGTGTCTGAGAGAGAGGCTAGGAGACGTATTCTTTTGCATTCGGGCAGATATTGGTATGGCTGCAGCGGTCGACTTTGTTCTCCGCTGTGCTGTGCCCTGACGAAGGACCCGCAACAACAGGCCGTGTCTCCGGGAAAGAGGGCCGCCATGAGTGCATGTCAGTAGCCTTGAGGACTCCTGCCGCAAGGATCCGATCGTGAACCGGGACAGGGTCGCGGCAGTGGAATGAGGCAGGGTCATGAATGGAACGGGTCTCCTGAATGCGGCACAATGTATACAAAATGAAGGTGGAATGAAGAGCAAGAGACCCCCTGTGAGATGAAGGAAGGGAAGGAAGGAAGGGAAGGAAAGATGGATGCGGAAGAAAGGAAGGAAAGGGGACGGGAATGAGGAACGGTGGAGAGAGGGAAGTTTCGGCGCACGTCCGGTGTGTCGCGCGATCCACGCCGCGCTCTGGCATGCAGCAGGCGATAGTCACGGCTGCATCGTCAAATTTGCTGCTCTCCCATTCATCGGAAGCGAGCTCTTATGTCACCTGGCATACACTAGGCTCACCATAGCCGTAGCCACCGTTGTACAACAAACATCCACAACATGGGAAATGGTCGACTCGTTGGTCTCCGAACTTGGGCTATCGTGGCTATGCTCTGTTCGCACGAAGAATCACCGCGTTCTGTGACAACAATACTGTAGCCGCAGCACGAAGACGGGCTCCAGGTGCTGTCGCCACACACGGAAGAGCTGCGTGCTGACTTGTAGTGCCAACCACAGCCTCAGTGCATATCATCCATGATGCGTTCAGGTTAGCCTTTTCATCTACGTTTCACCACAACACCGCCATACGCGTCAGACGAGGTATGCTCCATATTCAAAGGACACACTGTACTTTTGAGCGACGACATGCATGACCATGTTGTCTTTTGGGGGCTGCTGCCGTGAGTATGTCACTTTTGGTGGTGAGTAGTGAGAAGACTGGGACGTATGACTGGTCAAGTTTCGCGAAAAAAAATAGGTGTGCCTGAAAATGCGTTTTGAACACGACCTGTGTGCTACACCGCATGGGGTACGAGGCCATCAGCAAAGATGAGTAAGTGGATTCCACTTACTTTGGTCTCCCTATGGTTAATAATTGAGGGTATGGCTAGCCATGTTATTTCGTCGCATTAAAGCGTACTTCGCGACGATAACCATCGTTTCTTGGTTTGAGGAGCATGCAGAGGGAGGTTCATGCACCAACAAACAGGCCGATTTTTTTGTCGATCTGTTTTGAGGAGCTCAAACTGTAATTCAGTTAA
Source organism: Dissophora ornata (assembly GCA_025201705.1). NCBI lineage: Eukaryota > Fungi > Mortierellomycota > Mortierellomycetes > Mortierellales > Mortierellaceae > Dissophora > Dissophora ornata. Next base: position 56 of record MU616894.1, on the reverse strand, counting down.
ACAAATTAACACCGATGATCGCCAGGACGAACGAGCGCATTTAGGCAGATGAAACA
>MU616893.1:0-33524 GCA_025201705.1 Dissophora ornata | reverse complement strand
AACAAGGCAGACAGCACGTAAAAAATAAATCATTTCCAGAATTCACATAAAGATCAGCGCGTTTGGAAGCATTGTCAACGTCTGTCGTTTTGGCGTGATTTGGTCACTGGATCTTTAATAGCTCTCTATCGCTGTTGTGCAGAGGGTGTGCAGGAGGGATCTGCAGAAGTTTGTCATCGAATCAAGAGTTCTCCTACAGTAGCATCTGTTGAATATTCTCCTGCAGTTTGTAGGCGACGCACATAGATTGCGTCGAATAGTCTTGCACCTGTACTCATGCTGGTAACTGTTGAAAAGGGAATGCTATTTGCAAGAGCGGGTTGCTTCAAAACCGTTCCTGGCACAGCAATTCACTGTAATTGCGATAATTGCAAGCCATCGAATATTTGTTTTGTCCACATAACTTTTGTTTTGCACCTTACAATGTGTTCTGATGAGCTGCTTGATGTTATGAAGATAATACAAGTGCAGGGCAAACAGGTTCGAAATACTAACAACGAATGCCATGTCCTTCGTATCTACATGTATCCCCCCAAAAATGGATACTTCTATCGACCTTTGATGCGCGACTGGTGTTCAAGTCACAGCATTTCCCAAGTTGTTGAATTTGGTTGAAACGATTGAAATATTTTTTGGAACGACAAATTGGAACAAGCCGGACATGTCAATTGAAAGGGCCCTTGTTTTTACTTTTGGAAATTCTATTTGGGCCAGAGCGTAACACACGCTTTGGACTGTGGTGAACATGGTTAATGGAACCGATGGATGTCATTCTCGGAGGGTTCAATTGTCAATACTGACAACGTCGAATTCACGACGCACTCTCGCCGCTCAAACGGTGTGACTGCACCCTCACACACAGACGTCCATCATTGCTCGCCAACAAGCTCCCATGAGGTTTGCTTCAGTACCACAACCAACGGCAAGACGACCACGACCACTATCAGCTTCGTCCCTTCCCCCTACACAACCTCATACCCCACAAAGGACCCGCACCATGGTCCGCCCTCATCGCTGCACCACCACCACCACAATCGCCACACCAGTCCCTCCACGCCCCATCCCCCACGTCAACACCAGTCAGGCGACCCGCATCCATCCATAGAAAGTGACGCCGAGCACGGTTCACAGCGCTCGTCTTCCCGCGGCAGTGGGTTTGGCCACAGCACCCACCAGGACCGCCACTCATGGCATCAGCCCTACCCTGATCCATCTCCTGATCGGTACTCGCACCAGCAACCCTACGCGCTAGGCCAATACCCAGCCAGGGATCATGCCATCTCACCACACCCAGGAGCTCGGGACCACAGTAGCCATCCTTACCCCTATCACTCTCAGCCCTACTCCTCTCCGCCATCGTCAGTAGATCAACACGTATGGTGAACACGGAGCGGTGGCCGCTGGCGCGAATGACGAGGACGAGGACATGGAGGAAAGCAATAGCACCTTTGCTTCGCTGGGTGGCAGTCGAAAGCCGAGTCTTATCAATAGCCCGCCAAGGGATGAGGGCAAGCCTTCCAGAAAAACTTTAAAGTCCAGGGCGGCTATCCAGAAACTTGTAGGCGAGGCTGTGGAGTAAGTGTTGATCAGATGCATCGCTTATAATAGGGCTACGATATTTTTTTTTATTTCTTCAACTATCTAATGCCTACGTTTTTGGTGTCGTCAACAATTCCTTTTAGCTACGAAGAAGATGGTCAAGGACAGGATGGATTGGGTGCACAGTCTCTGAATGGCAAAGGCCTCGGATACTATGCCCCACTGGTGTGCGATCGTAAAAACTGTCATAGTCACTAAGCTCGGCATATTCGATAGCCACGCGTTTCCAGAGAATGTTTGTTGGTCGCACCTTGCCATTCGACGCGTACTGATGGCCCGTTGGCAATTTCCATGGAACTGATATTTGCAATTCCTTCAATCCAACCCTGACAAGGGCAGTTTCGTCACATCTCTTGTATTTTAAAACAGGTGAAATACGCGCAAGCCAGGCCAGGGATCCTGAATCTGTGTTGACAAATGGCTTGGTGGTGTGGATTACACTCGCATTGGCGCCCCACATTCGTCCCTGGAGAAAGAGCACTCCGAGGAGAGGCCAGGACGAGAACTTGAGCTTGCTTATATTTGCGTTGCACTAGAAACGTTTGCGGAAGGCATACTCGAGGAGGTATTTCAATCGCCACATCGATCCTGCACCATAAGCAACATGGATTCACTGAAGATGCTATATTCTGCCAGTTTCTCTGATCCCCAAGTTCACTTCCTGTGAAGATGACTATTTTCTTGCCCAGATGAATCGTTCTTTTGAGCCGAATCATATTATTGAGGCCATCGATTGTGTGATGGGAGCTTCAACTGTATAAAAGTTCTACTTTTACTACTAGAAGTTATCACAACCGTTTTCTCTGCCTTATACTTCTTCCAATAGTGTAATTTAAACTGTTACCAAAGATTCAATATGTCACCGTGGAATGTATTTGGTCTTAGAGATGTATGCTACTGATGAAAAGGTTGTGGAAAGGGAACCCTTTTTTCTAGTCGTAGAGCATTTTGGACACTCGCTCAATAAGAAAGGCAACGGACTCGTCACATCTGTAATGGATTGAGATGTAAAATGATTGAGATGTAATTACCAGGATCGCTTGAAATGAGGCCCCAGAACACTGCCGTCGTCATGGCTGTTTATCAGGTTGGAGGAAGGATGATGAAGGGTATCAATTGAGGTTGGCGCAAAGAGAAGAGACGACTGATATTCGCCTCCTCAGCAGACCCTGACTTTGAACTTGACAAAGCAAGCGGTGTTTGATCGCACTTACTATCTCAGAATTGCCAGCATATCCATCAAGTCTTTTCTCCGCTACAATTTTTTTTTATTCTCTGTAGAGTCATTCTCGAAATATAGAAAGCGAAGGAAGGCTATCCAGTTATCAAATGCTGATTGAATCGGCAGTTTGGACAGGATGAGTTCCACTGAGCATAACAATGCCCGTGGAAACGGTGCCCACATCCCAGTAGCTTGGTACCTCTCATCTTCTCTAGGCAAATGGTACAGATTTCGCAATCATCAAGCTCGGCTGATTCGATGATCAAGCGTCTCCAGAGAGTTTGATTGTTCGGATTGAAAAGTTGGTAGGCATCCTCCTTGGTAACGTCTTTCCACTCAGACGTGTACTGCTGCCCAGTTGTCTTGATGCCATGGAATCGATACTTGCATTCCAAGAATCCAACCGTGGAAGGGATAATTTTATCAGACATCCCACAGTTGGGACAAATGAATTTCGCTTGAGACAGCTCGATGGTTCCGACCCCTTGTTGGTAAATAACTGGATATCTTGGGGTACACTTGCACTTGCATTCAAGATTCGTTCCCCGAGAAACGCTGCGCCCAGGGGGAGCCGAGTTCGAAAGTTGGATCTTGCTTACTCCTTCGGTATTAGAAACGTCTGTGAACTGCGTACTTGGACGGGGACCTCCACCTCCACCAATCAGCCTGTATAATATGTACAACGTGGGGCCGTTGGTCATTTTATAATCTACCAACTTTCTCGTATCTTCAAGACTCCTTGCCTGAAAAATAAGTCTGTACGAGTGCAGCGGAATCCCCTCCTCGCGCTGAATAATATTCTTCACGTCCGAGATGGTGTGTTGAGGGTCGAAACTGAATGAACGTGTTTCGCCGGTACAAGTTCTTAGGAAGATCTTCAAGTTACCCTTCCTGATAGAGCGGTAGGTTAAAAGGTTAAAATGTTCCCGAAGATTCGACATGTTGCAATAGATTGCTGATGATCTTTCAGAAGACGGCCATTGATGAAAAGGTCTCGGCCGCCAAAATCTCCTTCGATCTCGCCGAGCTTGAATGATACCCGTTGAATCAAGAAGAATATGGGCTCGTTATCTCTGTAGGGGACTGAGACCGACTTGCCAGGCTCCCTTGCAATGAGAACGTCGAGCGTTGCTGCCATGATAGGAGTCAGTTGGGTTAGAGGAAAGAAAGGAAAGAAGGATCGTGGTCAGACAGCCTCGCTTTTTTTCTCAAAATATTCTGCACGGACTCTGAAAGAATTGAGGAAAAGGGAGGGGTGGGAGCGGTTTCCGTCCAACGTTTTTGTTTTGCTTTGTATTGTTTTTTTTTGCCGTCGACTCCAGTCGACTGGGCTGCTGGATATTAAAATAACCCTCTTCCAAAGTAGGTTGGAAACGAGACTACTTCCAAAGGTCTTGATAGTGTTTCAAGTCCGGCCAACCTGATAAAAAATCCCTTGCTTGTTTCTTTCGTCAGGTCGGCTGAAGAGTCAGTCGGCTGGAAAATCATGACCAACCATTGGGCTTTGCGCTTGAGGTCCTTCCCGATTATCAAGTTCACACACGTGTCAGAGGCGTGGACTTCAATATCGCCTCATGGAGGCAAAACTGCTGGGCTGAAAGGACCCACCGCATTAAACAAGCTCCTGGATCTGTCATTCGCCATGGCTGTGAGGGCCTTTGTTGTCCCTGTTGAAGATATAGCAGTTTATCACTTGTGTTACTATTGTTTGATGGCCCTGCTTATACTTTTGACGCATTCCTCTTCTGGTTCCCCAAGCACAGCAAGCGTAGACGATATAGTGATTTAAAAGGCGCAAAAAGTAGTGACACCAATGAACTTAAACTTGTCGCGTAAAATGCAGAACCTGACAAACATTCCTTTACTTTCCCATTCTCTCTCATATTCTCTCGTATTCATTCTTGGAGTCTTCTTCACAGCATCTCTGTTAATTCTCTCATGGTTGGGAGCAATCGAAGGCTAAATATCCAGATCAGACACTTGTTGAGCCCCACGGACTGCAACAATGCTCATAGAAACTGCGCCTACATGCCACTTGTTTTATGTGACGCATAGGCCCTAGGCGAGAAGTACTGTCGAGTCACGTCTTTCCACGCGGATGTATACTGCCCCCACTTTGATTGATACCATGGAACTGATACTTACATCTCCAGAACCCAACCGTAGCAGGGATGATTCTGGTGTTCTTCTCGCAGTTGGGATAGCAGAGTTGCGTTGAGACATTTCGATGGTCTCGAGCCTGCGCTGTCAAATGACTCGGTAGCTTGTGGTACACTCGCACATACATTTGCCTCGCGGCCGATATCGCCAAGCTTGTTCGAGACTCGGTGAGTCAGGAAAAAGATAGGCTCGTCATCTCCACAAGGCGCCGAGACAGATTTGCTAGGCTTGCATGCGGTGAGAACGTTGAGCGTTGCTGGCATAATAAGAGTCATGTGAACTATAGAACTGTAGGAGAGATGGGCTCTGGAAGGAAGCGTTTATCTTCAGGTGGTAATATAAGACCATTGCTCAGGGCAGCTTTAGAGATTGCACAATGAATAATAGTATCGAATCCTTTGTATTGTCGGATACAACAGATATTTTGCTTTTATTAAATTCTCCTGAACTTTGCAACGTGCTGACCATATCCATCTTTTAGTCGTCGTCCATGTCCTCGGTCAAAGTGGCCTGTAGTACACAGAAATAAAACCATCAAAATTCAGTTAGTGCTCTTCGTCATCAATACTCTCAATGTTCCCGACTGGATTGTGTGTAGGTAAAGAAATAAACGAACCTTTGCGAGTTGTTCGGCTTCATCAGCGAGCTCAGTTGGGAACGGTCTGGTGGAAACCCTTCGATTCGTCGCAGACCCAGCTTAGCTCCAGCTCGAACTCCTTGTCCTTGGCGTCGTCATGGACGTTGTAGATGCTATTTGATAATAGGGCATAGCGCCGGATCGCAACATATGTCAGAAGCAAGAAGATTTGTGGGAAACGGTATATTCACAAGCGCCTTACATCCAAAAGGACATTGCAAATTGAAGGCGGAAACATACATGCGAGCTGCGTGCTTCACTGCCTTGCGACATGTCATCTCCTCGAGGTTTAACTTTTCAGTCTCAGTCTTTGCCACCTGACGACCCTTTCCAATGACTGTTCCGTGATAGCCCTACATCATTCAGCAGATGAAAGAAAAGTATAGAAACAAGTCGACTGTTAATAAGTGGCTTTCGTAAGGATGTCAGGCGGACCCATGGTACAACTGTCATAATCACTGGGCTCGGTATATTCGATAGCCACGCGATTCGACGCGTACTTATGACAATTGCATTCCATTAATCCAACCCTGACAAGGACAGTTTTGTCACATCTCCTGCATTATGAGACAGGTGAAATACGCGCAATACAGGTCGGAAAATGGCTTCGTGGTGTGGACTAAACTCGAATTGGCGCCTCACATTCGTACCTGGAGAAAGAGCGCACCGGGAAGAGGCCAGGATGAGAACTTTAGCTTGCTTATATTTGCCTTGTAGAACCGTTTGCGGAACGCATACCCGAGGAGGTATTTTAATTGCCACACCGATCCTGCACCACAAGCACCATGGATTTGCTAAAGATGCTATATTCTGTCAGTTCCTCAGATCCCCAAGTTCACTTCCTTTGAAGATGACTATTTTCTTGCCTAGATGAATCGTTCTTTTGAGTCGAGTCAGATTATTGAGGTCCTCGATGGTGCTGCCACTGTATGAAGGTCCTACTTTTACTAGTTGGAGTTTTCACAACAGTCCTCTTTACCTTACACTTCTTCCGATAGTGTAAGTTAAACTGTTACCAAAAAATCGATAAGGCGCCGTGGAATGTATTTGGTCTTAGAGATGTATGCTACTGATGAAAAGGTCGTGGAAAGAGAACTCTTTTTTTTGCTCGTAGAGCATTTTGGACACTCGCTCAATAAGAAAGTCAACGGGCTCGTCATCTCTGTGGTGGATTGAGGCGTACTTTGCCAGGATTGAGGCGTACTTTGCCAGGATTGCTTGAAATGAGGCCCCAGAACACTGCCGTCATCATGGGTGTGTATCAGGTTGGAGGAAGGATGATGAAGGGTATCAATTAAGGTTGGCGCAACGAGAAGAGAAGTTTGATATTTGCTTCCTCAGTAAACCTTGACTTTAAACTTGCCAAAGCAAGCGGTGTTCAACCGTTACTTATTATCTCAGAATTGCCAGCATATCCATCAAGTCTTTTCTCTGCTCCAATTTTTTTTTATTCTCTGTAGAGTCATTCTCGAAATATAGAAAGCGAAGGAAAGCTATCCAGAGATCAAATGCCGATTGAATCGGCAGTTTGGGCAGGATGAGTTCCACTGAGCATAACAGTGTCCGTGGAAACGGTGCCCACATTCTAGTGGCTCGGTGCGTCCCATCTGCTCTAGGCAAATGGTACAGATTTCGCAATCATTAAGTTCGGCTGATTCGATGATCAAACGTCTCCAACGAGTTTGATTGTCCGGATTGAAACGTTGGTAGGCATCCTCCCAGGTCACGTCTTTCCACTCAGACGTGTACTGCTGCCCAGTTGTCTTGATGCCATAGAATCGATACTTGCATCGCAAGAATCCAACCGTGGAAGGGATGATTTTATCAGACCTCCCACAGTTAGGGCAAATGAATGCCGCTCGGGACAGCTCGATGGTTCCGAACCCTTCTCGGGAAATGACTGGATAGCCTGGGGTACACTCGCACTTGCACTCGACATTCGTTCCCCGAGAAACGCTGCGCCCATGGGGGGCCGAGTTCGAAAGTTGGATCTTGCTTACTCCTCTGGTATTAGAAACATCTGCGAACAGCACACCCGCATCCAGGAGACAGCCTCCACCACGCAGCCTCAATACCAAGTGCAGCGTGCAGCCGTCGGTGATGTTATAATCTACCAATTTTCTCCCATCTTCAAGCTGCTTTCCCCCATAAATAAGTCTTTGTTGGTCCAACGGGGTCCCCTCCTCGCGCCGAATCATATTCTTCACGTCCGAGATGGTGTGTTGAGGGTCGAAACTGAATGAAAGTGTTTTGCCGGTAATAGTTTTTACGATGATATCCATGTCACCCTTCTTGAAAGAGTTGTATGTTAAAATGTTACCAAAGATTCGAAATGTTGCAATAGATTCCTGGTCATCTTCCAGGAGATGGCCGTTGATGAAAAGGTCGCGGTAGTAAAAATCTCTTTCGATCTCGCCGAGCTTTAAAGACACCCGTTGAATCAAGAAGAAGATGGGCTCATTATCTCTGTAGGGGACGGAGACCGACTTGCCAGGTTCCCTTGCGATGAGAACATCGAGCGTTGCTACCATGATAGGAGTCAGTTGGGTTGGAGGAAAGAAAGCAAAGAAGGATCGTGGTCAGACAGCCTTGGATGTAAAATATTTTTTTTCTTAAAATATTTTGCACGGACTTTGAAGGAAGTAAGGAAAAAGGGGGTGGGAGCGAGTGACATGAGGTTTCCACCCAACGTTTTTGTTTTGCTTTGTATTGTTTTTTTTGCTATCGGTTCCAGTCGACTGGGTTGCCAGATGTTAAAATATCCAACTTCCAAAGGTCTTCATGGTGTTTCAAACCCCTGCCAAATCATCCATGAAGGCCAACATGACAAAAAAAATCAAGTCCCTTGCTTGTTTCTTCCGTCAAGAGTAAGTCGGCCGGAAACCCATGAACCAGCGTTGGGCTTTGCGCTTGAGATCTTTCCCAATTATCAAGTTTATACACGTGTCAGAGGCATGGACCTCAATATCACCTCATGGAGGTATTTTAATCGCCACACCGATCCTGCACCATAAGCAATATGGATTCACTTGAAGATGCTATATTCTGTCAGTTCCTCTGATCCCCAAGTTCAATTCCTTTGTTTCTTTACCCAGATGAATAGTTCTTTTGAGCCGAATCAGATTCTTGAGGCCCTCGATGGTGCGGGGGGGACTGCGACCGTATGAAGGTCCTACTTTTACTAGTAGGAGCTTTCATAACAGTCTTCGCTTTATACTTCTTCCAATAATGAATGTTGAATTGTTACCAAAAATTCGACATGTCGCCGTAGATTGAATTTGGTCTTGGAGATGTATGCTACTGATGAAAAGGTCGTGGAAAGGGAGCTCTTTGTAGTTACTCGTAAAGTATTTTGGACACTCGCTCAATAAGAAAGGCAATGGGCTCGTCATCTCAGTGGTGGATGGAGACGTACTTGCCAGGAATGCTTGAAGTGAGACTGTGGAACACTGCCGTCATCATGGATGTATATTAGGTTGGAGAAAGGATGAAGGGTATCACTTAAGGTTGGCGCAAAGAGAAGAGAAGACTGATATTCGCTTCCTCAGTAAACCTTGACTTTAAACTTTCCAAAGCAAGCGGTGTTCGACCGCAACGTACTATCTCAGAATTGCCAGCACATCCATCAAGTCTTTTCTCTGCTCCAATTTTTTTTTATTCTCTGTAGAGTCATTCTCGAAATATAGAAAGCAAAGGAAGGCTATCCAGTGATCAAATGCTGATTGAATCGGCAGTTTGGACAGGATGAGTTCCACTGAGCATAACAATGTCCATGGAAACGGTGCCCACATCCCAGTAGCTTGGTACCTCTCATTTTCTCTAGGCAAATGGTACAGGTTTCGCAATCATCGAGTTCGGCTGATTCGATGATCAGGCGTCTCCAGAGAGTTTGATTGTCCGGATTGAAACGTTGGTAGGCATCCTCTTTGGTCACGTCTTTCCACTCAGACGTGTACTGCTGCCCAGTGGCCTTGATGCCATGGAATCGATACTTGCAATTACGGAATCCAACCGTGGAAGGGACGATTTTGTCAGACATCCCACAGTTGGGGCAAATGAATTTCGCTTGAGAAAGCTCGATGGTTCCGACCCCTTGTTGAGAAATGACTGGGTATCTTGGGGTACACTCGCGCTTGCATTCTACATTCGTTCCCCGAGAAACGCTGCGCCCAGGGGGAGCCGAGTTCGAAAGTTGGATCTTGCTTACTCCTTCGGTATTAGAAACGTCTGTGAACTGCGTACTTGGACGGGGACCTCCACCTCCACCAATCAGCCTGTATAATATGTACAACGTGGGGCCGTTGGTCATTTTATAATCTACCAACTTTCTCGTATCTTCAAGACTCCTTGCCTGAAAAATAAGTCTGTACGAGTGCAGCGGAATCCCCTCCTCGCGCTGAATAATATTCTTCACGTCCGAGATGGTGTGTTGAGGGTCGAAACTGAATGAACGTGTTTCGCCGGTACAAGTTCTTAGGAAGATCTTCAAGTTACCCTTCCTGATAGAGCGGTAGGTTAAAATGTTCCCAAAAATTCGACATGTTGCAATAGATTGCTGGTGATCTTCCAGGAGATGACCGTCGATGAAAAGGTCGCGACAGTAAGAACCTCTTTCGATCTCGCCGAGCTTTAAAGTCACCCGTTGAATCAAGAAGAAGATGGGCTCGTTATCTCTGTAGGGGACTGAGACCGACTTGCCAGGTTCCCTTGCGATGAGAACGTCGAGCGTTGCTACCATGATAGGAGTCAGTTGGGTTGGAGGAAAGAAAGCAAAGAAGGATCGTGGTCAGACAGCCTTGGATGTGAAATGCTTTTGTTTTAAAATATTCTGCACGGACCCAGAAGGAAGTAAGGAAAAAGGGGGTGGTAACGAGTGAAATGAGGTTCCGTCCAACGTTTTTTTTTTTTTTGCAGTCGACTGGGCTGACGGATATTAAAATAACCTGCTTCCAAAGTAGGCTCGGTTCCAGCCCTTGGGAAGACTTGCATTCCGAATATGCTAGTATTCTCAATGGCCGGAACGGAGCCTTCAAGTCCTGCCAACTCATCCACGAAGGCCAACTTGATAAAAAAAATCCTTTGCTTGTTTCTTTCGTCAAGTCGACTGAAGAGTCGGTCGGTCGGCCGGAAACACATGACCAACCGTTGGTCTTTGCGCTGGAGATTCTTCCCAATTATCAAGTTTTCACACGTGTAAGAGGCGTGGACTTCAATATCATCTCATGGAGGTAAAACTGCTGGGCTGCAAGAACCCACCGCATAATTGGGACGACAAGTCGAAGCTGGGCGACATCATGAAGTCTTCATTAAACAAGCACCTGGCTCCGTCACCACCCATTGCTATGAGATCCTTTGTTGTCCCTGTTGAAGGTATAGCAGTTTATCACTTGTGTTGCTATTGTTTGATGGTCCTGCTTATACTTTCGACTCAGTCCTCTTCTGGTTCCCCAAGCACTGCAAGCGTAGTCGATGTAGTGATTTAAAAGGCACTAAAGTAGTGATGCCAATGAACTCAAACTTGTCGCGTAAAATGCAGAACCTGACAAACATTCCATTCTATCTCGTATTCATTCTTGAAGCCTTCTTCACAGTATCTCTGTTAATGCTCTTATGGTTGGGAGCAATAGAAGGAAAGATATCCAGAGATCAGACACTTGTTGAATCCCACAAAGTGCAACAATGCTCATGGAAACTGCGCCTACATGCTACTTGTTTTATGCTACGCATGGGCTCTAGGCGAGAAGTACTGTCAAGTTACGTCCTGGTGCTCTTCCCGCAGTTGGGATAGTAGAATTGCGTTGAGACACTTCAATGGTCTCGAACCTGCGCTGTCAAATGACTCGGTAGTGTGGGGTACACTCGCACTTGCATTTGCCTCGTGGTCGATATCGCCAAGTTTGTTTGAGACTCGGTGGGTTAGGGAAAAGATAGGCTCGTCATCTCCACAAGGCGCCGAGACATATTTGCTAGGCTTGCATGCGATGAGAACCTCGAGCGTTGCTGGCATAATGAGAGGCATGTGAGCTATGGGAAAGATGGACTCTAGAAGGAAGCGTTTATCTTCAGGCGCCAATTTAAGACCATTGCTCAGGGCAGCTTTAGAGATTGCACAATGAATAATAGTATTGAATCCTTTTTATTGCCAGATCCAACAGATATTTGCTTTTATCGTACTCTCCGGAATTTTGCAGCGTGTTGATCTTATCCATCTTTTAGTCGTCGTCCATGTCCTCGGTCAAAGCAGCCTGTAGTACACAGAAATAAAACCATCGAAATTCAGTTAGTGCTCTTCGTCATCAATACTCTCAATGTTCCCGACTGGATTGTGTGTAGGTAAAGAAATAAACGTACCTTTGCGAGCTGTTCAGCTTCGTCAGCGAGCTCCTTGGGGACGATCTGGTGGAAACCCTTCGATTCCTCGCAGACCCAGCTCAGTTCCAGTTCGAACTCCTTGTCCTTGGCGTCGTCATGGACATTGTAGATGCTATTTGATAATAGAACATAACACCGGATCGCATACGTTAGAAGCAAGAAGATTTGTGGGAAAAGGTATATTCACTAGCGCCCTGAATCCAAAAGAACATTGCAAATTGAAGGCGGAAACATACATGCGAGCTGCGTGCTTCACTGCCTCGCGACATGTCATCTCCTCAAGGTTCAATTTTTCAATCTCAGTCTTTGCCACCTGACGACCCTTTCCAATAGCTGTTCCATGATAGCCCTACATCATTCAGCAGATGAAAGAAAAGTATAGAAACAAGTCGACTGTCAATAAGTGGCTTTCGTAAGGATGTCAGGCGGACCCACTAGATCCTCACTGCGCTTGATGTCATGCCATGTTAATTTCTTTTCTTCGTCTTACCCAGTACAGGCCTGAGGGCTCTACCATATAGAGTTTAGGGCCAGTGTTATCCATTGTAGCAATGATCGTGCTGCTTCCGAAGGGACGCACACTCGAATATAAGGTATAAGCCGCAATATAATCGCCCACACGGGAAGCAATGTTCTATTTTCCAATTGGAATGGGATTAAAGAGGTATGAGTTGTAGCTCATAGGATAATGTCGATTGACGAAACAAGAAAAGAATGCAGGAAACACACCGGTCCATCAATAGGTTGTTTGTAGATGTCCCTCCAGCTCTGTGCCTCCTCGCGAGCGCGCTTCACAATGTGACGGCCGTCTGCCAACAAACCTGCGGTGGCCTATATCATATCCATTTACAGTAATAAATGAAAGGTATATTAATGATCTGCCATTGTCAAGGGTAGAGTAAATCATCGTCGATTCACACAACACAAAGTCCTTCCGAACACGACGTACAATTCCAATGTGACGATCCACGTTCTGGATGCGACGGTTGGCTCCAGGGACAAGGAGCTTGGACTGGATCAGCTTCTCAACAGCCAAGATGACACCATCCTTGACACGGATACCAATGGCAGTTCTATTTTTTTTTTCGCGTGTTCCAATATATCGTGTGAGTAGATCAGATTGACACCACCAATTGAGTGAGAGAATCTTTCGTCGGGCATCCGCTTGCTGAGTCGCGCAGAGATCTGTAAACAGCGCGTTTCTGCTTATGATTTCGCTTCACGAAAGATCGCCTCCCGCTTTTTTTGTTTGTTGGCAATTTACGGAGGTTTCGTTTATCATACCCACTGTTCTCGACAGCCTTGCCGGCGTATTCGACCTGGAAGACACGGCCGTCTGGTGAATAGGTTGATACAGAAACGTCATACTATAATGACATTTGCAAACAAAGCCAGGTTGGTCTAAATCAGCATGGCATTATGTATTTTCGCTGCATCGCGATATTTTCCTTGTCATAAAAACCGGCAGTTGAATGTTACCCCTGTGCCGATGGAACTCATGATGAATGTATTGCTTGTGCTGGTTACTTTGTCGGGAAGGGTAGGTCGGTGGTCTTCGGTGTCGAGTGGTGATAAGGTCTTTACTATGTTGCTTGGGGAGAGAGAGTGTTGGATTGCCGCGCGTAATGGAAAAGAAGCAATGTTGCCTACTCTGCAACCTCGCCCTGACTGCTCGTTGGGCTGCAATTGCGTGGACTATTCCGCGCTCTGGCGTACACGTCCAAAAATTTCGAACGCGTCATATCAGCACTTGCGACCATTCTATCTTCCGATGACGTAACCATCTCCCCGAAAAACGTGTGAAGGGTTTTTATTCTATAATAGCGCACTCTATCGCTCCTCGAAGCGATTTCAAAACTACGACTTCACTCGTTTCCGAGACGGCTCCCCTGCCAGATCGTTCATGTCCTTGTCGTCTTCAGCAGCACGAGCATGCTGTTGCTGCTGTTGCTGCTGTTGTTGTTGTTGCTGCTGCTGTTGTTGTTGTTGTTGCTGCTGCAACATATGAAACCTCTGCTGCTGGTGCTGGTGCTGTTGCTGCTCATGGATTTGCTGGAAATGCTGTGAAAATGCAGGATTCATATCCAATCCATGCATCCTTACAGCCTCGTCCAGCATGTTGAGGGTCATGGATGACGAAGATGATGTGTGAGATACTGAGACTGGTCCCGAGAACACGGACGTGCCACTCGTTCCCGCGATCGGAGTACCCCCTCCAACAGAGTTCGGTCCTGAAAGTGCCGCATTCATGTTCAACGCCGCGGTCACAGCTGCTTCAGTGCTGGCATCCACCTGCGCCTGGATTTGTGCTTGCGCATGTACTTGTGCTTGTGCCTGCGCCTGTGCTTGAGCCTGTGCCTGTGCCTGAGCATGTGAATGAGCTTGAGCACGCGCTCGTGCTGCATCCGAAATTGTCTGTGTCATTAATGATGACGGTTCCATACTTCCGTTACCGCTATTTCCGTTGCTCTGAACATGGCTGACTGCAATTGGGGTTCCGTTCGCATCCAGTGTATGGATAGTCGCGCCTCCTCCTCCGGGGGTCATGTTAGCAGACGAAGCACTTTGCGAACGATGATGGTTCGATGCAGCATGACTCGATTGTCTGCTGTGATGGAGGAAGCTGTTTTGGTGGTGATGAATGGCTGCGTCCCCAGACATTGGCAAGTGAGCGATACCAGCGTTCCGTAGTGCCGTTGGTTGGGGTGTCAAAAGTGGAGATGCGGTTGCAGACATGGATATGGCGGATGTTGGTGTAGATGGGGCTGTTACGCTACTGGAAACGACAATGGTGTGGGCAACGGATGGTGGAAGGGGGGGCGCCACTGTCGGAATGGCAGTCGATACTTGGGTTGTTGAAGGCTGACTGGGTATCATGCTTCCGGGGCCCTCAATACTTGATACCTGAACGGCGCCAGCATTAGAGCTCTGTCGACTATGTCCTTTCTCCCTTCCGCCGTTCATATCCCCCACATCGACTCTATGCAGCTGTAATAATTCCGATGTAGAGGTCGTGGTTCCCAGTCCGTGGGAAACTCCTTCCATGGCTGATGAACCTGCGCCCGACAAATTTTGGTGGCGCACAAACGACGACTGTTGCTGCTGCTGCGTTGACTGCTGTTGCAACTGTGGATGCGTTTGCGGCTGAGGCTGTGCTGTGTTGGGGTTATAATTGGGCGGTAGACTTCCCACAACGTCGGCGATAGCCGCTGCTGTCGCTGCCGCGCTCGCCTCAGCATCTGCATGTCGATTACCTCCAATGGCGGGTACTTGGAAAGAGTGTTGCTGTATCACCTCCATAATGGCCTTCATGACGTCTTGTTGGAGCTCCCATGGTACACGACTCATCAGAGCTTTCAGATCTTCCCAAGTGATATCGCGACGATGAACGTCGTCGTTCCCTAGTGCCGAAATTACGTCGCTTGAGAGAGGCGCCATCGCATTGCGGGAGCTCTGGAGTTCTGAGAGCGACACTGAAGGCATCGTAGCGACACGATCGGAGGCAAGCATTGAGCCAGGAGGGAGAAAGTCGGACATCCCATAATCTGTCAAGACTCCATTACCATCGCCAACAGCTTTTGTAGGGATGTCCTTGGTTGATGTATTCTTGCCACTTGATTTGGATCGATTTGCTCCTCCTTGCACCTTGGTCGGGGTAGGAGTCGGGGCACTGCTCCGAGACCGTGACGACTGAGCGCGGGAACTGGATGCCGATGATGCAGTGGACGCTGGCACATTCGCTCCTGTCACCTTGGATTCTTTGATGGCTAGCTTCGAGGGCCCTGTGGCGATATCGTCCGGTAACGGCTGGAGAGGGTGGTTATGTGTCAAGGTCACCTTAGTGAAGCGGCCGCGTTTACCATCCCGATTTCCGCGCTTCTTTGAGAATCCGACCGAAATCATCCAAGGACACCCGCAGCGCTTCGTCCGAATATGCCCATCCCTTGCATCCTTGTTCTCCCCGCTCTCCAAAGACTTTTTCGTTCCGATGTATGTTCCTTGTCTCTCGCATGCGAGATCTTTCTATAGTTCCGGATTTTACAAAATGTCAGCATTTGTCTGCTTTACAGCAAAAAAAAAAAAAAACGTTGCCATTAGTGCCCAAGCATGACAGCTACTAATTGACTACTCGGTTGCCTACCTGCACTACAACTCCTTGCTTATCCTTTGTGGTGCGCTTGACGATCACAACAGTGTTGACGCTTCGCGCATACCGCTCCGCTGCAGCTTGGGCAGCCTCCAACGTCTCAAACTCTTGCTCTTGGTTTGGCACTATGATCTCCTCGGTATCGGTTGGATCTTGCTTTGGCTGAACTAAGGCTAGTTGCTGCTGGCTATGTTGCTGAAGACGCCGCTGCTCTTGATCTTGCAGCTCTTTCAGCTGGCGCTGATTTTCTTCGTGCTGCTGTTGTGCTTGCTGTTGTGCTTGCTGCTGCGCTTGCTGTTGAAGAATCAGGAATTGTTGCTGATGTTGATGTTGTACCTGCTGCTGTTGTTGTTGTTGTTGTACCTGCTGCTGCTGTTGTTGTTGTACCTGCTGCTGCTGTTGTTGTTGTACCTGCTGCTGCTGCTGTAGCAACTGGCTGGTCGGTGTGGGGACACCTTGTAGATGTCCTAGACTGAGGTTAAAAGCCCCTGCTGGCACTTGAACGCCCGCACCACCATTGATAGCAGTTCCTTCCGATCCATGCCCACCGGTGCCGGCCACTCCATTTCCTCGTGCGGTGGTCAGTGCCTGATGATGATGCAATGCTTGTTGTTGCTGCTGCTGCTGCTGCTGCTGCTGCTGTTGTTGTTGTTGTTGTTGTTGTTGTTGCTGTTGTTGTTGCTGGCTTTGAGGCTGGGTAAGTGTTCCTTGGGCATCATCTGACGTCATGGCCGGATACTGTGACTTGCCGGGTCCACCGATATTCACCACTGTTGCCAACACGCCTGATGCTCCTCCGCTATTACTGATACTGGCCAAGATACGATTGCTGTCGCTCAAATCACGCTCCGTCATTTTTTACTTCCTCGGGAACTCGGGAATGTGGGTGAGCGGATGGGGGTGGGTTGTACCACGCTCTGGGCAACTGGAATGTCCTATCCTGATCGAATGATTGGTGGTTTGGGCGGGGGCTCGTTCAATTCACTCGGATTAATTTTTGATAGCTTCTCTATAGGATGCGAAAGAGATTGGTGAGAAAAAGGACCTTTCGCCAAGGGAGACGACCACCATAAAACTCAAGCAAAGGACCCCCACAATAGGGGGTAGAATATCAATCGGGTGTAGCGCATTAACTCAGCTAAAGCACGCCTTCTAAATCGAGGCCAAGTGCTGGTTGGGTTGCATGAAGAGGGGACGAGTCGGTGTTGAATTGAATCAAGCCTGAGCAGGGTTATGCATGCATGAAGGCCCTACCTTGGTAATCCTATGGCCTCTGCGCGTGGTTTCTTATGCTGTGGTCCTGGTATACGGCTGGGGCATTGCCTTCCAAACGAATTGCGCATTCGAATTTGTAGGGAAAGACGTACAAAGGGTCTGCAATGAGGGAAAAATTTGTACGGCCTGGAGGGTGTTTGTCTGGAAGCTGTCATGTCCTCACCTGGAGGATATTCGGTTTACAAATGGCAGGTCTAAGCCACCAGGGCTGTGGGTGTTTGCTGGCATGAACGGGGGGTAAACTTTTTTATTTATTAGCGGTACGAGAAATGAAAAAGAAATAGAAAAACGCACAACGGAGAAAAGAAAGGAGCAAAGAACGCAACAGAAATAACAAGGAAGAGTAAGTGTGGTCAGATCACCAAACACAGCCAACAGCGTTTTTTTTTTACTCTTGCGTTGATTCATAGCTCCACACACGAGCGCGGGTATCTCCGGAGCCAGTGGCAAAGTATGTTCCGGCGGGACTCAGCGCAACAGAGATGACTATTGGAAGCAAGCCAATAGATCAATAGATTAGTGAGGGCCCAGCACTCACTTTATCTGCTGTTTGTTTCATTCGGACGATAACTGTGCTTACCAGAATTTTTGTGCCCCTGAAGCATAAACTGGACGGATGTTGTGCTGGGGTCCCAGAACTGGACGCCACGGTCTTTGGACCCGGACACGACCCACTTGCCATCCGGCGATACCGCGACAGAGAGAACAAAGTCCTGATGCAATGATAAATAGACGGATGTAGTAATGAGTATTTGCAAGCAATATTTTGACGCATAGTCGTGTTCACAACCAGTGATAACTTCAAAAGCAGATTCCGTTCCTGTACCTTGTGCCCATTAAATGTTGCCTTGCAGGTGCTTCCCCGTGATCCGTTCTGGCCACCCCTTCCACTCAAATTCAGATCCCATGCCTTCAAGGTTTTATCCAGGCTTCCGGAGATAAGAGTCTTGCCATCTGGTGCAAAAGCGACGCTGTAAACAGAATCTTTGTGACCCTCCAACTTTTCCAGAAGCTGTCCAGTGCGGGTGTCCCAAACACGCACCATTTTATCAAGCGATCCGGCAGCAACAAGACGACCGTCAGGCGAAATGGCGACCGATGTCACACCAGCATCCTTCATATCTACATCACCGACCGTAAGGACATACAAGCACTTCCCACTATCCATGTCCCAGATGCGAGCTGTCTGGTCACCCGAGCCTGATGCAATAATCCTTCCATCCCTGGAAAAGTCCAGTGAGTAAATGTCCTGCTCATGTCCCTTCAGCGTCATACGGATTTTCTTTTGTTGGATCTCCCAGATTCTGATCTGCTTGTCCTCCGCGCCAGTTGCGAGATATTTGCCGTCAGGACTAAAGCATACTGATCGGATATACAGATCGTCTTTGCCAGCAGTGTCATCAGCGAGAACACTATCAAAAATGGAACCATAGATCAGCAACGGACATCCATGGTATTCACTTAGCCATAATGCATAGCAATATGCGGCTCTTACCAAACGCTCTGGCCTGTGTGGACATCAAAAATTTGAGCACTGCGATTGCATCCTGTGGCGAGGTAATTGCCATCTGCACTGAATCGAACGCAGCATACAACACTTGAGTGTTCCATTGTGTGGACAAGGTCGACAGAAAGTTGCTGCGGAACCTTGGGATTGGAGATCGCAAACCAGTCAGACCCTTCCCTCTTCAGTTGAGCTGGAACATTGTCTGGATCATCACTCCAACTTGCCGATCCAGTGATCCTTGAAGTGCGAGCGGCGGTTGTTGGTGTCAAAGACGTCGCGCCAGTTTTGCGTTTGTTCGATGAAGGAGATGACTGAAGTTCCTCTTTAGTTGGAGCATATGATCCGCCCTAGATAAAATAACAAGGTCAATTTGTCTTCCCTTGGCTTCTCTCGCAATTAGGCAATTACCTTGTCTCTCTGTGTGCGCAACATACCTTGCTGCCTTTTGGAGGCTGTTTCGACCCAGGTGGGGGGCCAGATGCATTATACAAAGGGCCCATTCCGGGGGGCATCTGGCCTTGTCCATTGGGGTTAGGCGACATGTTACCATACATAATGCCAGGTGCACCTGGTGGGGGAATATCTCCCTCGGTTTTGAAGCGGTGCCCATCGCTTTCAGTCTTGAATCGCTTAGACTGGGGCTGTCCCTGCTGCGGTAATCCGTTACTTCCATTCATGTACGGAGAATGGGGTCCTCCTAGTGGCATACTGGGTCCGCTGTGACCTCCTGGGCCGCCATAAGGATGCTGCTGTTGTTGCTGCATGTGCTGTTGGTGATGCTGTTGCTGCTGTTGTTGTTGAACTTGCTGCATGTGCTGCTGTTGCTGCTGTTGGCTCTGCTGCTGCGGAGGTTGTTGACCTTGCTGTGGCTGTTGGCCAGGATGCTGTTGGGGATGAGGGGGGTGCTGCGATGGGTCAACCATTTGCGGAGGGGCAATCAAGCCAGAGCCACCAGGGCCACCACTGATGATTCCACCAAAGAGATTTGCGTGACCCTGTCCAATGTTGGGTGGAGGTGGTTGGGAATGAGGGTGAGGGTGAGGGGGCTGAGCGACCCCGCCGCGCTGCTCGACTTCACGCCGTAACCGAACCGCCTCTTCCTCCCATCTAACGAGGATTGGCAACAAATCAGTCTCCCAAGTGATGACCATCCATATATTGAAATTTACGCCATCGGTGTTATGATCCCCTTACCCTTGATACTGGATCTTCATCGCCTCGTGCTTCCTCTCGAGTTCATAGAGTGCCCTCCTGAAGGCATCCATCTCTTGGACTTGGCTATTAACTTTAAAAAAATAGAACAGGAAGCAGACAAGTCGGTTTAGTGCGTCATCCAAGAAACGGACATGTCCTCCATAGTGTAATTCCTCTGTCGATTAAAAATTACAAACATACTCTTGTGTTCGCACTCATCCCTCTGTGCCTTGGCAACCATGGCCTCGTGGCTGAGACTCTCAAACTCTTGCTTGATCATGTCTAGCCATTCTGGCACACCCGTAGTGCGGCCGGGTCCAGGCACCATGGGACGGTGATTGTATATTCCTGACATTGTTGTTGCAGTTGTTGTCGTTGTTGTTGTGCGCTGCAGAGCTTGGCGCTAGGATTGGATCAAGGATGCAGATCTGGTATTGGTGGGTTAGTGTGCGTTGTAGGGACAGAAGCTCGATGGACATGTTGGTTGTGTGGTGATTCCCAGATCAAATCAGGATGGAAGGATGGATGCACAAAGTAGAACTCGAGGGTTCACGTCGTGCTTGTGAAAAGTGCGTTAGTCTGGACAGGAATTGGAAACAAGTGTGACCCCCTCTTTTTTATGACGCGCAGGGGCACACGCACGGACTTTTTTTCTTCTTGTTGATGTCGGTGGTGGTGGGGCATTTGCATGCTGTTACAAAGGCAGCGGCTAAAAAAGAAGGGGTCAACGATGAAGGGAAGAAGGAGCGAAGACGGAATAACAAACTCTCTTTTCTTTTGTTGAATGCAGTGCATCTTTGGGGTGCTTGTGCTTGTGCGCACAGGGAGCACAGAGAGTCTGTCCAGATTGAAGAGGGGCGTGGGGTTCAACGAGGATGGCCAGTCGACCTTTATTGGCGTACATGAGCGAATATACAGTAGTCTCTCCTCCAGGGAGGATGCTACTGTGGAGTGGAGCCCTTATGCAGAAATGAAGGGAGATGGTTTAGCCTACCTGGGCAAATAAATAAAATTCTCAAAAAAAAAAAATGTTGCGCTCTCAGAGACGTATGACGACGCCAAGTTGGAGGAGGCTATGCCGTTGGGATGGAGGAATGAGAATAGGATCGTGCAATTAAGATGGATGCAGAGCCATGAGTGCTTCCCGGACGAAGAGTGGTGGACGCAGAGCAGGGGCAGGATTGGGGCGGGGGCTACTGTGCTTGGGATGATGATGGGCAGGGTTGGCGGATGGAAATGAAGAGAGAAGAGAAACAGGAAAAAAGAGATGACGATTAAGAAGCGATTCTGTTGCCACGCACAAGCACGCCCCCCACGTTCCGCCACCCGCATCTTTTTTGAATCCGCCAGTGATATGCTGCAACGGTACTTGGAGCAGAGTACATACCGACAATGACCAAACCAAGCAATCAGTTCCGTCCCACAATCAGATACAGCCCCGCCACCACAGCACTGATCAACCATTACCATTTCACTCGCTCTACCCCTTTCACCCTTCACATCCTTGGCACTCCCACCGACGCGCACGTAGACACACACGCGTCGAATCAACACCTCCTCCTGTGATGTGGTTCATGTGAATGGAGATCGCCAATAAACCGTCCGTTGTGCGCCACTCCACATCGGCGATCTGCATTGATTTGTATTATATGGACTAGGCGCTGTCGATTACGCGATCAACGCTACTAAAGTGGACTTGTTTATGTTTCTACATGCGGGCGGTGTCCTGTCTTTTATCCTGTTTTTTGTGGATGTGTGCAGGCCGCTTTGTGGACACTGTTCTGGAGAGCAAGAAATGCAGATGGCTGCCTTTGGCTATCTGCTCCCTACCCTCAAGAAACAAACAAACCATCATTCAATGCAAACGTGCTCTCCGAAGCGGGAAAGATGCGCGGTGATTTTTGAGCACTGTTTACAAGTTTCCGATTGCAGTAAGCAATCAAATTTAGGGGCAGCCAAGAGAAGCACGAGAGCCCAACCCCACTGCGCTAAAAATGAATGAAATCATAACACAATAGATCGATCCCTGTCCTGGTCTACTTTCACGACGCCTTTGTCCTTGCTCTCGCTCGAGGTTCATCTCCGTTGTCTCTCCGCTGTGTGCTGTGTGGCGCCATCCATGTACATCCGCCCTATCGACTGTCATTACTCTCCTCTGTATGCAATTCATAATGCGCAGTATTTAATATAGAACTGATCGATAGACTAGACATCTTAGTGAGTTGAGCCTATCATATCTTCTTCATAGCTCCTACTAAGCTATCCCCAATAGGTCCTTCGTGTCTCTTTAATCGTCGCATGGCATATCACACACTGCGGGTGACCCTTGATGCAGTCGTCGCACATCACCAGGTGGAAGCATGGGAAGTTCGCGTGTAGCAACGGACCCTCTTTACAGCGCCGGCACTTCAGAGTCGGGTTGTCCAACCCGTCCCCATGAAGCAACTGCGTGTACTCCTTTAATCGCCCACATGAATCCCGCCACTTGCTTACGCGGGCTTCTAGCTCCTGCAACCCGGTTTCGGTCCTCATCCCGTTCGGGATCAAAATGTTGTGCAAATCGTAAAGTTGCCTCTCAAGTTTCTTCAGTCCATCAGCTGGTATTGCGGTCGACAGGGAGAGAGGCCAAAGTTCTGTGGAGTTTAAGGAGTTGCCCTCCCACCATTGATTTGATGTTTCGTTCTCGCCCTGGCTATTACTGTCCCCAGGCTGGGCGTTATCCTCACTCTTGGGGATCGCCGCCTTTAATCCACCTGATCTCGAGTCTGCCCTTACGATCCGGTCGCCACACATTATTAGGCCAGGGGGCAAGGGTAACGATCTCAGCCGAGGTTTCGTCGATGTTACTCCTGAACTTGCTGTGATGTCTTGATCCCAACCTTCCTCGGCAGAGCAGGTTACATCCACCGCTTCTGGCACGACTCGTTCTGATTCCGGATCCACAAAGTCAGCTTGCTGCTCGCGAACTTCGTCATCTAGCTCGTCCATAAATTTATCCTGCTCAGTGTGTCGTATACCCGTGTCGCTAGGTGATTTGTCACCAAAGCAATACTCTGCGACGGTGTCGAGGGTATTGTCAGCTCCAAGACTATCTGCCGATGTTGATGGTATTACTGCAAGGGGGTGAATTGGCTCCAATATCTGCCATTGGACCCAGTTCCCAGCGTTCAACACTCGACTGCACCCGCCCTTGGCGTCTGCGAGACGTGCCGCACAGAAAAACGCGACGTTCGATCCCCGCTCATTATGTTTCATAGACAAGCGCATGCGCTCCCTGCAGAAACAGATCGGTGCTCCTCCCATCCCTGATGTTGCCCCGCTGATCTGTGGAAACGTCCTTTCGGCCACCTCCTCTCCCTTGCAATCGATCCAGCGACGGATCGTGATAGCACTCGCATGGCATTCATGCTCTTTGGCTACGCGTAACATCTGCTTACGAATATCTGTGAATTTGATCACAATTTCGTGATGTTGCGCAGCCAATGCTGCCTGCTGATTGAGGCTGACGCTGTTATGAGTAGGCCCTTGGCTCTTGACCAGGTACTTAAACCGTCCCCAGTCGTCTGTATGCATATGGAACCCGCAGACGAGCGCCTGTCGGTTATCAGAAGGCTGGGATGGTTCTGAGTCTGAGATTTTGATTGGTGATTTTCCTTGGCCAGCAAACGAGTGGTATACACTACGGGAATAAGGACTATCGCCTCCATTGAGGGTACTAGTCCCTTTGTAGGCGCTGGTTCCATTTGTACAGCTAGTTCCGTTGGTGGCAGTGACTCCATTGGTGGTGCCTCCTCCGTTAGTGACAATACCTCCGTTGCCCGTGTTGTCTCCGTGAGCGATGCTGTTCCCGTTGAAAGCGCTGGGCCCGCCAGTGATGTAATTAGCGTTGCTTCTGTTGTCGGTGTCACGTTTTCTATTGCTGTCGATAACTCTGGGTTGGCCACGCATCGGGCGACCCCAGGTCGAAGGCAGATCGCCTTTGTTCGAACCTTGGAGAGATTCTATAAATTGTCGTATTTCCAAAAAATCTGCAGTGAGCACGTGCGGTGTGCTGGCTACAGTTGGGGTTGAGAGCTGAGAAAGTGGCGGGAGCTGTGGTGAAGTAGAGAAGGAAGAGGCGGAGGAGGTGATGGTGGTGGCTAGGGTTTTAATGGATGGACTGCTTTCAACAGGCTGTTGCTGCCGCTGGTACTGCGGCAGCGGAGAGAGTGGTGATGGTTGCTCGAGCCACAGTCTGGGATTGGTATAATGGCATTCGTAAACAAGGCCATCGCCCTCTGTGTAAACCTCGACCGCGGGCTTGAAGCAAAAGCAATGTGGCGGGAATGCTTTGCCTACACCGGATTCCATCGTTGCGCCAGGCATTCGAACGACTCAGTTTGGACAAGATTCAGGTGGATGTGGGAGCGTCGAAGAGGAGGCCAAGACAAAAGAAAAATCAAAGTCAATAATGAACAAAGTTTATTGTGTCAATGTGTATTGTACAAAAAGGTCCTCTGCCTGGACAGGGAGGTTTCAAGCGACGTAGACCTGCGTCTCGCGCTCATCCTCGGCGTACTCGGGCAAGTCGCGATACTCGTAAGCATGGCCTCTGAATCGGTCATGGCAGAAGCTGCCTCGGCTCTGACCCCCCTCATCCCCACCCTCGCCCTCGCACGAGTCTTCACTGCCATACGCATCGTTGACAGAGTAATGGGGCAGGTCCTCGTCGTCGTCGTCCTCGATTGACAACAGCGGCATACGGGCGATCTTGTCCTCAATCTGCTTCTCGTTCTGGAAATATGATGACTCCTCATCCATCTGCTCCGATTCGCTCTCTTCAACCTGATCCATCGCCGCGAGGTGCTTGAAGAGGACAGACAACAGCAACACGCCCGTCAACTGAATCAAGAACGATAATGAATCAGTCTCGGCAATGTATCACATCATTGTACCACTTAAAAATCACCCAAAATCGCTGATTTTGCCTACCTGTATCAAGCGTATACAGAGTATAAGAGAACCAAGATGCTGGAGTCGCTTTCCAAAACGCAGTTGCAAAATCTCGGCGCATGGGGGGAGGTAAATCTCGGAGCTTGTGCTTGTAGGAACTGCACGATCCTCTTGAGTGTGAAACCCTACACAGTGGAGCTAACAGAAAATACAGGTTAGCACCCACTCTCGTAGTTTGAAAAGCATCGAACATCATGGAACCGCAGTCTGCTATACCTCGATCTGGAGGTCGCGAATGAGGCCCTTATCCGTCCGGTACGCCATGTCCCAAGACTTTTCCAATGCTTCCTGGACCCAACTCGATCCAGACATGTATCCAACAATGGCATTTCCGACCTGGAAGGCGATAAAGCACAACACCAATCCAAAGTACTACGATTAAAGCGAGATTTGGCTGTCAGTTTCTTCGTCACGCAAGAGCTAGTTATTGTCGACACAATGCACTGTTATGCACTTACAAGGTTCATGAGTCGTCTGCAGCCTTTGGCCACGCCAAAGAGTCCCATGATGGAGACGAGGACGACACCGATACCCATGACATCAATACCAACGGACAGCGTTGGGATAAGTGTAATGCCGCGAGCCATTGATCCTGCTTGTTGGTTCTGAGCCTGCAGAATCTGGATCAACAGAACCGAGGCCGGGACCTAGATTGACAAAGCAATTTGGGTATGTTAGTGGTGCAGGGTAAAATTGCCCATGCTCGGACCGCGCAAACTTTTTCGCTGCGTGTTAATCGCGTAGATGATACGTCTATTGTGTATTACTTCTGGAGAGGACGGAATGTTGAAGCGAGCTCTGTGGATAGAATGGGGAGTAGTGCAGCAAGGATACACTAACAAACTGAAAATATAGAAAAGTAAGGAAGAGTGAAAGTGAAAGCGAGAAAGAAACACTCCTTTTAACAACCAGGTTTTTTTTCCCAGTTGCTTGGTTGCTTGCGCCCCTCGTTCTCCAACCACTCAATCATCATTCATGCCATCAAAATAGCCATCACAAAGGGATCAGCTCTCGACACACACGGGGTTACATCCTTATTTCCTTATTCTGCTCGATATACACAGGAGCTTGGTTCGCATCACCGGAGAGCCGTGTGCGGTTACTGATCTTTTGTTCGTTTCTCGTTGCCCGTCTCCATGATGATTTTAAGGGGATTCAATTACAGGCAGGGACCCACACGGTGTCAACACATCGACTTATCAGGGATGGAAAAAAAAGAAAAGGGAATATGCTCAGAGCGGTAAAAGGGGGCGAACGAACTGTCTGTGCTCCTGGTCCAACCCGCCATCCGTCCGTGCTCAAGTCTGTGTTTGCGTACTAATGCACACTCCTCCCATTCTCCCATTACTGGCGCACAAACACAAACGCATTGTCGCTTGACTCTCTACTACTACATCATAGATACGGTTTCATCTTTGTCTCTTTAGCCATGATTCTAGAATCATTTGAGGTTGGTAGGTCCAGGTGGAAGATACTGAGAATTGAGGGAGGGTCCATTGATAGCAACTGATGCATTCCCACACTTGCCGTTGTAACCAGGAACACGAGAGGAGCGATGCACCATTGCAGAGTCCTTGAGGGTGGTTGATAAAGCTCCTCCTGTCGCTGTCTCTCCATGGATTCGCTCGTGTACTCGAGCAGCAGTGGACGAGTCTTTGCGCTCATTTCGTTCCGTTCCGTGATAGACTCGTATCTTTTGATGTTTGATGTATTGATTTTTTTTTGTTCGCTCGTGCTCTACGTGGGATTCTTGGATGGAAGGGTCCTAGTTCAGGAAGATCCAGTCGTTGGGTAAAAGGCGATCACAAGAGGAAATGTCAACCTCAAGCTGACGAGAGAATCTGAGTGGAAAAAGAAAGGTGGGAGAAAGAAAAAGAAAGTGGGAAAGCGGAAATGAGAGGCAAAGGGTAGTACGTTTTATTCCCGACGTTGGATTGTTTTGTGTGGGCTGAGGATCGTTCTAGGGCTTGCAATGTATGAGAGATGTTATTTTCAAAATATGGCAAAGAGATGTGAATGCGCTGTACTGTACATTGAACGAAAGGAGAGAGAGTGTGTGAGAGACAAAAAGAAATAGAAAAGAGGCAGAATGCGAGGACATAGACGATGTAGACGTTACCCATGTCTGCAAGGTTGGGTGGTCCATTAAACGTAATGTCCTTCTTTCAAGTGGGACATGGAATCGAATTGTGTGTCCTTTTTGAACATCCAGCGAAGTACTGGTTGTTCCGAACCACAAGTGAGACATAGAGAGGAAAAATAGATATTGGTTCAGCATAGGCAAAAGCGATCATCCTTGTTAATGTGATATGAACACAGCAGAACGGTATGAAAAGGAGAGAGAGAGAGAGAGAGGGAGAGTTGTGATTCCGGTCCAGTGCAATGCAACCTGGGAGCCGGTGTCGATAATCGCCAATCTTAGAGTTGAGTTGATTCATCGCGTCGTCCAGGATTTTGCACAGAAAAAAATAAAATAAATTATATTGGTCGACCAAAGAATGCAGGAATGTCATGGATTGCTCAGTGCGACAGGCTTTAATTGGAATAGAAGCTTTGACTTTCCTCCGGACCAGAGTGGAATACACTCAACAGAGCAGTATTCTCTGTAAGTGGCAGGCGGGCATATCCTCCGCAATGCTGCGTAAGCAACGGCGACAGACGCATACACTCTGTGACAATGTGGGAGAGACGTCGAATGTTTTTATTTGTTAGGAAATAGTAAGTCATGAAAAGTGTATGCGTACTGAAGGCTAACATGAATCCAAGCGCCCGTACGAATCAGATGAGTCGCTCACTGTCCACCCTTTCAGACAGCTCTCCTTAAGGTTCCACATGGGATCCATCTTCTCAGACACGACGACCTGGTTTTCTAAAGTGGTGTTGAGATCAGAAACTAGATCAGCCTTCATCTCGTTGTCGTCAGCGACTATCATATCTCGATCCACCTGCCCTCCACCACCAGACATTCAATAACCAAACACCGCCGTACTTGTTGTTCAGTTTACATACTGAAAGGGGGTCAGTGAACCTTGTCTTTTTGTTGATCAATACAACGCCGGATTCTTGTTTGTGATCACTCATGCCCCGGAACGCGCGGGTGGCCCGAGGAAAGTTCAACATGAAAGGCGCGACTGATCGGATCCATTCAGGTCCTGAACGCCAGCCGCCCCCAAAGGTTCGGTCGCAAAAGAACAAAGCTCCTGCATTGTACCTGGGGTCTGAGAACAACTCAATAGGGTCCTGTAACCGAAGCACATCAGAAACAGTAGATTTGGGGAGTGAACGCGAGTAATTCATGCGTAGCCACTGGCTTAAATGCTCTGTGGCTGCTTTACCCTCAAGAAGATGACATCAAAGTCGGTCAGCATGGCCTTCCCAAACTTTGAGGCCAGAATAGCAAAAGGTTCGATGGACCAACCGATGAGTTTCATTATCGAAAATTGTCGAGATAACCAGACTTCAATGTCATGGGTCATTTTACGCAAGAATGTTTATCGCTCTGGAGTAAGGTCCCATTGGTTGATGTAAAAAATCTGGATAGGGAGATCGACCCGAGCTCGGATCGAATCGCCTGGATCGACGCTACAGTGAACTGGAATTGGCCATTGCTTGCACAAATGACATAGCGCCGACCCGAGTAGGATTCAAAGAGATAAAAGGATGTTCTCTGGTTGTGATGTAGCCAAGGATATGGTCTGCGCCCGAGTCTGAAGAGTCAGCACGCGTTTTTGCCAAGTCTCGCAAGGCGATTTTTTTTGGCGGTCCTGTCCAGGGACTGGTAGGTGGGATAGACATGACTCTTGAGAGACTTGTGAAGCCGCTCTGCACGGCCAATCTTTATCAATCTCCTCAGGGTTTGTTAATACCTGGCATCTGCTGTAATCTCCCTTGAGGAGGTCGCTCATCATGTGTCAAATCCAGCGCCGGCTTCAAGGAATGCCGTATCGGACTCCGTCCAAGCAGGGACATCACGAGGGATGGCAGTATCGTGCGTCTTCAAGAGTTCCTCTGGATAAAAACGATAGAGTTATTCATGAAACAGCATTGCTTACATCTATTATCTGCAAGGACGCCAGACGCACATTTTTCGCCGCTTTGATGGCGATCTTAGCTGGAAGCTCGTCTAATATCTGTTCATAAGTTTGCTGTTGGATCTTCAGATTCTGTTGGAGCTGCGTGCTTTGGTATAGAATCTGCTCTTGAGATTGCGTGTTGACTTGCTGAAAGTCCAGGATCGTTGACAAAGGCTGAGAAGGATGATATTGATGAATACGGCTACTAGAAGCTTGAAGCCCGATACCTATATTGAATGTGTGAGGCTGGCAAGGGATACAAAAAGATTGAATGGAAGAGAGTGGAAGATGGGAAGAGAGTGAAAGCACAAGCATTTCCACCTCCGCGTTAAGAGAAGGAGCTCAAGGCGATTTGGCGGGGAGTGTGTACTGTTTGCCGCTATGCGGCGCTAGTTAGTGGCCCCCCATTTGCCTTCTATTTTCTGGCATTCCAGGACAAGGGGTCAGCACGTCGCAGCAGACATATTGCCCTCTGTTGTCGGATAGAAGAAAGGGGAGCATAAACGAGTTGGATGGGGAGAACAAAGTACTGTCGCAATGACAGTGGATCATGCTTCCTTTGTTCCTGTGAGGTCGTCTTCAACGCGTCCTGTGCTCAATGCACTTGTGAACCTAAATTGGTTAACTCTTGTAAATGCAATATGGGCTGTGGCCAAGGCTGTATGGTTGAAAGATGGAAATACAGATACTCTTTGGATACTCCCACTACATGTAGTCTACTTAAACTCTTCATGACGGCAGCTCTCGGAAAGTACTGCTTTACATGGTCCCAGGCTATCCTGTTTTTTAACATGCGGTGCAAACGAACATTGGACGCATGCTTGGTCTTTCTGGCCCAAGACGGCGTTCATTTTAGATGGGTTGGCAGAGCTTGAATTGCGCCCTGTCCCACAGGACGCATCAAATCCTCCATCATCCTCTACACTCTGCATTCGCATCCGCCCTAATCCCTCTCATCCATTAGCATCGCCTCCCTCCCCGGTTCTCAGCCGGAACACTTTTGTTTCCACTATTCCGCTTCTCCTCCTCCTCCATGTTTAACAACCTCCTCAAAAAGGCATCCGAGTCTTCGTTCGCTGCCATGGCCAGCGAGGCTCTGGACTCCCGGCCAGGATCACCTGCCTCGGCTGTCAAACGTCAACCTGGCTCGCCACTATCGGGCCAACAGCCAGTAGGAGCCAGTAGTCCTGCTCGGAAGGCAAGTTCGCCAATATCGCGATAGAGCTAGAACTCTTCACCAACGTGCCAGTTTTTTAACAGGAATCTCTTTGCGCTGACCTCCTTAGCCAAGGAATCCGAACGCTCGGACAGGCGCAAAGTAAGACACCCATCAAGCACACGCTTTCTGATCTAGCCCTCACAGGCTTTACAACTGGTCTTAACATCTTTTTTTGGTGTTCATGCAGTCCACACTCCAGCAACGCTCAGCTGGCGTCACAATTGGATGACGCCCACAACGACATCGAGATCTTTCAGAAAATGCTCCAGAAGGCAGCCCTCGAGAAATCAGAGGCAAGGCGCCCGGCAGATGAGGCTATCTCGGCATAGTCGGCGTTTTTGGTCGTTGGAAGTGGCGGCGATTAACAACAGAGATTTTTGTGCTTTTTTCATCCATCAATATTAGATCGCCAAGAACGCGGATCAGCTCAAGGACGAAAATGAGACCTTGAACGAGGAACTGCAGGAGGCAAGGGCAGTGATCAAGGCGATGAGAGCCACATTGGAAGACAAAGCAACAGACGAGTTTTTGTCGCCTAAACCGATCACAGAGAAGGGGGATTATTTCCATCAGGAAGGCCCTGCATCCGTATCAACTACGATATCAGAAGACCCATTAGGCGTTTCGCCTGTTATTGGATCAGAGAAAAATGATCAGCTTACCGAGAAGGCAGATGTCTCCCCCGCTATATCGACTGCAGTAGCGCCAGAGCCATCAGAAACAGCGTCAGCTACACCGACAGCATCAGTGGCGGGTGCTGACACTAGCGAGCTGGAAGCAAAGGTCAAGGACTTGCTTCAACAACTCTCAGCCAAGACAGAAGAATGCAAACAACTGGAAGGTACCATCGCCCAACGGACGAGTGAAGTTGGGAAACAGAAATCGGATCACGATGAAAAAATGAAGAAGATGAAAGCGATTTTCGCGGCCGCCAACAAAAACTTGAACGAGTACCGCCAATCGATTGCAGCAAAGGACGAGGAGATTGCAGAACTAAAAGCCCGGTTGGAGAACCCTCAACCTACAGAGGAGCAGACAAAGGAGCAGAGTCGTACGTTTCTAGCGTTTCACCAGATTGAATCCATTGAGTGTTTTTTTTTCTTTCAATCGGAATGCTGTTGTTGACGAAAACCATACTGCTTATATCGTTACGGCAATAGAAGCAATTCAGGACCTGGAAGCAGAGCTCAAGGCTCAATCGGAGGCAGCCACCACAAAACTTCAGCAGATGGTGTGTAGAGTTATTGACTTTTACCTTGCGCGTGCTTCGTACTCAAACATATGGTATTTATGATATCCATGACTTCTAAACGGATTATGTATTGGATGACGTAGGAGAGTAAGTACAGACAGTCGAACGCACAGCACGAGAAACTCAAAGTGGAATACCAGCAGTATAAGCAGCGCGCCAGTACATTGCTTCAGCAGCAACGAGAGGCGGTGCAGACGGACGATGACAGCAAACTCAGAGAATTGCAAAATCAGCTGGATGCTCTCACAAAGGAAAACAGGTAAGAAAAAACGTTGCCAGGATTTTCCGCGAGTGGATTGTCCGGACATACGATCGAGATACTCATCTTCAGTATTATTTGCCACAAAATTCCAGGTCGATCGCTAATGAACTTCAGGAAGCAGAGTTGAAGAGAACAGCGGTGGAGAGTGAGTTGCAGGCGGCCATGGATCAGATCGCCAGTCTAGAATCGAGCCATGAGATAAGCCGTCGCCAAGAACGACAGCAGGCACGCCAACTTAAGGATCTAGAACGATCTCTCAAAGATGTGCAGCGGGAATGTGAAGCCGCTGAATCTCGCATTGCCTCGATACAGGAGTTGAGGGCGGTTGAGGCACAGAGTCTGATGCAAGAACTCGGCGGCAACACCAAGCATATTGAAGAGCGGCTTGCAAAGAAAGAAGAGGAGAATGCTGAGCTACAAAAGATCCTGGATCGGTCCAGTGACGAGCTGGCAGCTGCAAGACAAGAGATCCAGAATCTAAGGGATCTTGTTAGTAATTCAGAAGCGAACTTTGATATGTCTTCGGGGTTGACCGCAACTAATGCGATTACTTCACTGAATGGCGAACAAGACAACAAGAACCAAGGACAGCTCCATATTTCGACCACACTTGGACCAAGGTCTTCCTTCTCACCGTACGACCAAGATTCACCTATCTCGAGAGCATCATCATCCTTGTCTCTACCAGCCGAGAGGCCACCCGTATACTGTAAGTGGTGATTTTCACCAAAAGGGAATACTGTCGACTTGCATAATGGCTGAACCACCGTTCTAACGAGTGTCGTTCTTGCTGGCGATGTAGCTACCCTCTCTGATCTTTTGGCAGCCAAGCCATTAGTGGAAAGGCCTCCTTTTGGCGACTCCAGCGTTGGTCTCGGCGTTGCGGCGGCGTTGTCATCCGCCAAAGAGCGCGAATATCAAGTCAAGCTGCAACATTTGACAGAACTGCTGAATGAGAGCGAGGCAAACCATCAGCGGTTGCTAGACCAGGAAAAGGCATGTTCTCTCATGTTGCGTGTAGCTTGCATGTGTGATGCGCATTTAATATCAAATATCTAAACGATTCAATACCTTTTCTTCTCTTTCCAGGTCCTGAAGGAAGAGGTTCGTAACCTCGATCGAGCGGAGAGGCGACAGAACCTGAGCGTGGACTATCTCAAGAACATTGTACTGAAGTACCTCGAAACCTCTGACAAAGAACCTCTCCTCCCAGTCTTGACAACGGTCCTGCAGCTCTCGCCGGCAGAGGTCGCGTCATTACGGAAAAAGACGGTCCAACCGTCTGCTTCATCTCTGGTTCTCGGTGGACTCTTTGGCGGAGGTGGTCCTAAATGAGAGAACGATACCTCCTTCGCCTACTTACTACCTTCTCTAATGCTTAGATTCACTAGTTGCACGCACAAACAAGCAAAATAAACGATATCCTATAGATTCCGCGTGCAATTCATCCTCTTATATTTTTTTCGCAGCAAATGCGTGCAAAGAGTGGAGTGTGTTTATTGCATCTTTAACAAAAGAAGTGAGAGAATCTACTTTATTTCGGGCAGTTAGAAAGCAGGGGATCCAGGAACGAGGAGGGCCTGCTTGACTCTATAGCAGTTTTTTTTTTTTTT
>MU616892.1:14035-33676 GCA_025201705.1 Dissophora ornata | reverse complement strand
CGCAAATGTAAAATGTGATTTTTTTTTTCTTTCTTTCTTTCTTTCTTTCATTCTTACCCATTAGGCGGCCGATCGGTAGAATAGAGCTCAACTCTTGAATCCGCCAACAAGATCGCCTTCATCCCACGCATGCATACATCCGAAAGACAGCTCTTGCACGTCAACCGACACACAGCCTTTGCTCTGAACTGTGGATGCAACGATGGTGAGATGTTGTTCGAGAATGGTTGTTGTTGTTGTTGTTGTTGTTGTTGTTGTTGTTGTTGTTGTTGTTGTTGTTGTTGTTGCTGTTGCTGTTGTTGGTGTTGTTGCTGTTGCTGTTGTTGGTGTTGTTGCAGCTGGTTGCTATTTCCACGGCTACTATTAGGCTGCTGCATCTGCTGCTGGAATGCTTGTTGCTGTTGAAGACGTGCTTGTTGCGACGCAAAGTTTGCAGATGATGACGGAATCACATTTGGTCCAAAAGCTGGAGCGATTGGTCGCAAGCGGTTGTATTGTTGCTGCTGTGAGGAAGCTATGAGGTGTTGGAAAGAAGCAGCGGTTGCTGCATCACGCAGCTGCTGCTGTCGCTGTTGCTGTTGCTGTTGCTGTTGCTGCTGATGGGAACCAGAAGATGAAGAGGAACGGTACAGAGCTCGTTGATCGTACATTGGCTGCTGTGGTTGATTTTGTCCATATCCTTGGCCCGAGTTTGAGAAGGGATGGTATCTTTGCTGCTGTAGCTGTTGCTGGTGTGCGTGTTGATGACGCATGTGTATGTTGTTGACGGGCAAAGGCCCTCCAAGCTGACTTTCGTTCGCTACAAGCGACTGAGATCTGGCACGCCTCTGGAGCTGCTGTTGGTGGTATTGCAAGTCGCCTGTCATTGGGGGAGTGCCGCTGGATTGTTGTACATCATAAGAGTGTCGCCTGTGGAGTGGGGATTGGGAGTGGGGATGGGAGTGGGAAGGTGGGGTGGAATTGGAGTTTGGGGTGGAATAAAGTGACAGCGACGTGGTGCGATCATCGTAACGCGACACTACTGGGTACTGGTTCTGGAGGTTGGAAGGATTATTGTGATTACTATGAGTACTGTTGGAAGTAGTGGAAGGAATATTAGGAGCAGGCATCGCTGTATTGTACAAGTACAGATTCCAAGTTGAAAAAAAAAAATGGTGCAAAGGTGTGAAAGATTGTTGAACGTTAGGAAAGGAATGATGCTTCTTTTTTTTGTCAATAACGTGTTTGTGTAGGTACAGGGTTGTCGTTGCGATGGAAGAAGAGGAAAAGAGAAGGTCGACACCTGGGGATATAAATGCACTTGAAAGAGTGAAGGTTTATCGGAATCAGGCAATGGATATGTGTTGTCCATCGAAATGCCCTCATTAAAAGACTAGAGCATAAGTATGAAGTTGGAAAGCCAACGAGCTGAACCCAATTGAGACTGCATTAGAAGTTAGAACGAGGTTGGTTGACCGTTGGAGGGGGGGGGAAAAATGATGCTTACTAGAGTATAGTAGCGGCATCAAAAACGAAGAATGCATATGAGGCAAGCCTGTGTCGGTCGTTAAACTAAGTCCGTCTACGTCCAGGAAAAGAAAATTGCAGCGCAGGCTGACCCAAGAGAGCGGTGCATGTTGCTGGTGTGCATGGGTGTCACCGCTTACTCTACATGGCCCGAGTGGATCTTCATTCTTGATATATTCCCAACTATGTTGAAACATCGACATGGATCGCTCTGTGTGTATATGCTTCCTTCGCTGTTAGGCCGATCTCTCTCTATTTGGTCTGCCAAAACCGTTGTTTTCAAATCGACCAAAAGTCAGAATATGGAATGTGATGTATGATGAGGCATTACTCTGTCCTGTCCCCTTGTTTTGTATGATGCACACAGTACATGCATGGATATATTGCTTGCAAAGGGGGAGGGGGGGGAAGGAGATCGTAAACTCGCGTGGGCTCGCGTGAGCTGAAATCTGTTACACGATAAAGAAAATGGCATTCATGAATTCAGTCCATACCTTAATCTTTTGACTGTTAAAAAGACAAAAAGGGACCGTTACGGCACATCTTTAATACGCCTGAGTAGACTATTTGTCTCTTATAGAAACACACCAGGCATGTCAGAACCTGCATGTGGTCTATTTGATCAGCAGTGTGTTGCCCAGCGTAGATTTAGTAGTACCATGTCCTGTGTTCTTGTCAATAGCAACAACTCGTTGCGAAAGTCAGAGGGACATTCGTCTTTCTATTTGAATGAGGCAGATACGACATCAACGGCTATAGTCATCGAGACAGTAGTCCGCTTTTTTTTCCTATGGTTCAGTATCATCTGAAAAATGGGAGTCTTTGGCGCAGGGTACACATCGGTAGAGATAGAGAGAGCTACACGAGACTTCGGATTTCACCTTTCGCTTGTGCAAAACTCTACATCAAGCAGGATACGAATCCGATTGGGCGCAATTTACATGTA
The DNA here is from genome assembly GCA_025201705.1 of Dissophora ornata. Classification (NCBI taxonomy): domain Eukaryota; kingdom Fungi; phylum Mortierellomycota; class Mortierellomycetes; order Mortierellales; family Mortierellaceae; genus Dissophora; species Dissophora ornata. Next base: position 31,224 of record MU616892.1, on the reverse strand, counting down.
TGTGAATGTGAAATAGGCGTTTGAAAAGGATGTGGAAGCTTTTACCTAGTTTTCTTTGGATGCAGTCGAACAATGAAAGGAAAGGGAGGTGAAGGAACGCACCAACCCTGGAACCGGTTATGTTTGCGACAGCCATACTACATCCATGTGCTACCTCGGTGATAACAGATAGTAGAGAAAAGCGTGTGATCAGATCGCGGTATCGTCTTCCGTGAAGAGTGCGGAGAGAGGTTTCGCTAGTTCTCGTTTTTACCCTCTCCCTCTGAAAAAAAAACCCCCCACGTTCACTATGGTTGCTTTCCATCCAATCGGAGCGGTTCAATTTGACAACTGCCACCGATCCTTAATGCCTTGTCTAGATATTCGTTCGTCTTTGGATACGAAAACAAATAAGGTAGGGGGTGAGAACTTTGCCAAACAGAGACTGTTCGCACAACGCTCCTTGTGAAAGTTACACACTTTAGAAAACCATGACTGACTGATTACCTTCTGTGGAGATAAAGCTTTGTGTTGAGTTACTGTTAGTATCAAAAAGCTTTTTTTTTTTTTTTTTTCAGAAAAATGCAGCTTGCACAGAAACACGAGTTAGAAAAAGTGTACTGCTGGACGTTTCCGTTAGTCACTTTCCCATCCACAACAGGCTGCGGCTCTGTCGAGTGTATGGAGAGAGATAGGCGAGAGAATGAAAATGTACTCAAAGCTAAACGACTCGTCTATTGTAGTGTCCAGCAATTTTTTGGCGCTTGTTCATTGTGCTAAACACACGCCTAAATTCAATGGCTAAAAATGGCGTAAACAGTCAATTTTGGGACGTCGGCTACGAGTCCAGACGGACTTGACTACCGGCGACAAAAAAGTCAAGGAAGAATGAGAAGCATTCTATCTTGACACAAAACAAAAAAGAATAAGCGCGCTAATCGGTCACATTATTGTTCAATTTGTTGGGCTCAGTCGATGGTTCGGCCGACGGAGAATATTAAGGACAACGAGCATCGACCCTTCTGCTGAGAGCTTTGACGACCCTTCCCGAGGATTTCATGATTTTTTTTTCATTAATTTTTTATGCATATCACTGCAGTAACTCCATCGTACACCCACAAATCGTGAGGCCCTCCTTGATTCATGAATAATTCTTAGTTGCGATTTGGGCAAGGCGTATCTCCCGGCTACCCACCAATCGCTTGTATTTCCATACGCGCCATCTATAAATGTACTGTTTGCCTATTGTTCTCAGCAGCGACCCTCGTGATGCTACTTGGACCAAGCGGTGGTCCATTTTTAGTGGAACGTTGCCGTCGAGTGCCTGAGCTATTTGGAACGCTATTTGTTAGCGAGATGCATCAAGCTAAGCATGTGCGACCCACTTCCACCACAGAGTGAGCGTACCGAGCGCTCTGTTTCTGTTCAAACGACTCTCATGCTTTTGTCAGCAAATAAAAACATATGTGGATTCCGAGGAATTTGTACCTTGCTAGCGTAGGACATATGTTGTTAGGTCGGGCTACAAGAAACCACGAGAGAGGCATACCAACAATCAATAAAGAGATATTATCTCGACCTCTATGCATGGCTCAAAATTAGCCAGCGCAGATGATAATGCGCCTCGACTTTATGCTTATGGAGAATGCTGGTAGGGTCAGTACTGGGTAATACCACCCTTTCGTTGCTTCCTGTTCACTCTGTTGGTTTGCTGTCCATTTAACCATGCATCCGGCGGAAATAGAAAAGAAGTATATCCATGGCAGTTTGTATACTGCAGGCTGTACCGGGGAACAGGCAACAAACAGAGAAATAAGATTTAATCCATAGAGTTTGTGCTATCGCTCATTTTATGCTTTTTGAAAACGAGCCGCCATAAACAAACAACTCAGAGAGACAGAAGACAAAGATATTGACCTCGTTGAAGTGTGGTATGACACATGCAGAATACATGAATATACACCCTTTGTTTGGAGATGCACACAGTCATTCCCTCCAACTCGATTGTTTAACCATAACTCCATCTCCAAGCTATGGTGGGAACCCGCAGAACAAAGAGCCAGCCTCTAGCGCGAACTTTCGCCCCGTGGTGTATATTTTGATGTGTCCATCTTCCTCTTGCAAACAAACAACAAATGGTGCAACGCAGATATCCAAACTGAGCCCTCCATGTCCTCACTTTTTGTATAAAGACCTTGCTGTGAAGTCTTTTTTTCTGCTCTTTTCGTCGTGAATAAAAGTCTACTTACACCACCAACCCCCTTCTACCCTCCCTTTCCTCCTTCCTTCTCTTCGCTACCTCCCTCTTTCCACCATGGATAAGGAAGAAGTTATTAACGAGAAATACCACGATGAAACCGGGAAGGACCATCGCGATGATATCGAGGCTCATCTCGAGTTGAACGAAGAGGACGACTCGCCCATCGAGGAAGTCCGAGTCACCGTGCCAAGTGAGTTTACACCTCCACCTCATTCTCTTGTCTCCCTCCTCTCACTTTCTCCCTCCTCTCCACCTCCACACGTCTTCAGCCTTCACCAATCAGCAACCCCTGCTCATCTCAGAATCTCTACACCTCTCCCCTCCAACGACATGGGTTTCCCGCTTTTATACATCTTTTCTAATTTGCCACGTCGCCTCACCTTCTGCCCCGTCCCGTAGACACGGATGACCCGTTGATGCCATGCAACACCTTCCGCATGTGGTTTCTGGGTCTTATCTTCACTGCCATCATCTCCTTCGTCAACCAGTTCTTCTATCTCCGTCAAACTCAGATTTCCATCGGTTACTCTGTCGTCGCTTTGATCTCTCTCCCCATCGGTCACCTCATGGCCGCTCTCCTGCCCACCTCCCAGTTCAATCTCCTTGGCTGGAGATTCTCTCTCAACCCTGGCCCCTTCTCCATCAAGGAGCACGTCTTGATTGGAACTATGACCGCCTGTAACACCGGTACTGCATACGCCGTCGATATTGTTATCTTGCAGAAGGTGTTCTACGGCTCTGAGAAGCCCTTCATTGCCGGTCTCCTCTTGGTCCTCACAACCCAGATTACTGGTTTCGCTCTTGCTGGTGCTCTCCGCAAGGTCCTCATCCGCCCTGCTCACATGATCTGGCCCTCGACCTTGGTCACAGCCTCTCTTTTCCGCTCTTTGCATCACGCTGCTGATCGCGAGGAGGACCATGGGCGTATGTCTCGTATGAAGTACTTCTTGCTTGTGACCCTCGGGTCGTTCCTCTACTACTGGTTCCCCGGCTTCATTTTCCCTACCATCGGAACTATCGCTTGGATCTGCTGGATTAACCCCAACAACGTTGTCCTGGCCCAGTTGACTGGATCCAACGGTCTCGGAATCGGCACCATTGCTTTGGACTGGTCCGCCGCTTCGTACTACGTCGCACCTTTGGTCACCCCCTGGTTCGCTCAAGTTAATATTATGGTCGGTTTCGTTCTTGTCGCCTGGGTCATGGTCCCCTGGGCTTACTATACCGACCTTTGGGGCTCCAAGACATACCCCATCTTGTCCGCTAGCCTCTACAGAGAGGATGGCACTGGTTACAACAAGTCGATGATCTTGACTAACGGCGTTCTGGACGAGGAGAAGTATCTTGCCTATGGTCCCATGCGCATGGATTCATTCTTTGCTCTGACCTACGGTGTTGGTTTCGCTGGTCTCACTGCTACTGTCGTCCACGTTGTCCTCTACAACGGCAAGGAGATGATTGAACGCTGGAGATCCGCCCGCCAGGACAACGAGGATATCCACTCTCGCCTCATGCGTGTCTACCCAGAGGTTCCTGATTGGTGGTACGTCTCGCTCTTCGTTGTCTCGTTGGCGTTGAGCTTCGTTACGTGCGTTGTCTGGGACTACATGCCTTGGTGGGCAGTATTCTTGGCCATGGCTATCGCTATCTTCTTCGTCTTGCCCGTCGGTATTGTCCAGGCCGTTACCAACCAGCAGCCTGGTCTTAACATCGTCACCGAGTACGTTATCGGCTACATGCTTCCCGGCCACGCTATTGCTAACGTCACCTTCAAGACCTACGGTTACATCGTCAACGTCCAGGCCTTGACTTTCACCTCGGATTTGAAGCTTGGCCATTACATGAAGATCCCCCCAAGAATCATGTTCATGGCTCAGGTCATCTCGACCGTCATTGCTGGTGTCATTAACTTGGCGACCGCCACCTGGTTGCTTAACACTCGCCCCAACATATGTACCAAGGAAGGTTACCCCTTCACCTGCCGTTCCACCAACACATTCTACTCGGCCTCCATCATTTGGGGTGCTGTCGCTCCCGCCCGTGTCTTTGGTAACAGGGACGGCGCCCTGTACTCCCCCGTTCAATGGGGTTTCTTGGCCGGTGCGATCTTGCCCGTTCCTTTCTGGTACTTTTCCAGGAAGTTCCCTCACATCTCCTGGTTGAAGTACGTTCATTGGCCCGTGTTGCTGGCTGCCACTTCCAGCATGCCCCCAGCCCTGCCATACTTCTACACGAACGGCTTGTTCTTGGGCTTCATCTTCATGTATGTGTTGAGACGCTACAATTACAACTGGTGGGCACGTTACAATTACTTGACCTCTGCAGCCTTGGATTCCGGTGTAGCCATCTGTGGTTTGATCATCTTCTTTGCGATTCAGTCGTGGGAGGGTGAGATGCCATTCTGGTGGGGCAACCCTGAAGACGGCAACTATGACCATTGCGAGTTGGGTGCTGCCAACTACTTTGGAGAGCTCAATTAAGGGCACGGAGGGCTATCTTACCATGCCTATTAAAAAAACCCCCATCTATCTTTTGGAACATAATAATAAAAAGTTGTACTCGCCTTTCTGCCTCTTTTTTTTTTTTTTTTTTTTTTTTTTTTACGATCTGTTGGTGTCGAAGCTCATTCACTCGCTATTTACTTAAAGTAAGGGACGAGTGTACATGTACAACGGCGTGGTCTTCCCTCGCACGTTTAGAATGAATGGCCGTGCACTTTGTTTCTTCTTGCAACCCACACGCCCCATGTTTTTGCGAACGAACAATTGTTCAACATTACTTTCTTACCCTCACTGCACTTCATTTCCCGAATTCCTGGACTTTGACACAGGCCATAGACTGCGCTCGGCTATTGGTGGCTGTTAGACCAATTCGTTTGATCTACAGTGTACAACGTAATTGACACGCAGATGAAAAGAAAATTAAAAGGTGATCGAAAGCTCTAGGCCCTCTCTGACTTTCTTCGCTAAAAATGGAAATCTCCGATCGCGAGCTGTGATCGAGAGACAAAAAGTCCAGCCCTTGGGTTTGCCACCGACAGACCGCAAAACTCATGTTTGCCACACCAAGCGAAATCCTTTCGATCCACTAAAAAAAAAAAATTGTTCCGCTATCCCCACATTGCTCTCTACATCCACCAATGTAATGACCGCATCTCTCATACCCGTCACCCCTGTACGTCTACCCTATCGATAGTATAGAACGAACGCGCTCAGATCTGTAAGGACATAGTTCGCTCAGAAAGCAACCTAGACTACGTGGAAACTGCGCGTCGTGAGTTGCTGTCCTCCTCCTCCTCTACCTCCTGACAGAAGTAAAGTACCCTCACAACACCCCCCTTGTCTTGAAAACAAACCTCCTCCATCGTAGTGAACATTCCAGTGTCTAAAGTAGTCAATAAATTGGTTTGAGAAGGATTTGCCATCAGCGCGGTGTCATTATCCAACAAGAATTACTTTCTACAGCTCAAGGCGTTCATTCTAACTTAGTAAGGAGGAGAACATCTTCGTGGAGGGAACAACGAATAAAAGAAGCACTAGTTAGTAAATATGACGGTGGCAATGGAGATGTAGTTGATTAACGAAAATTTGTCAAAGGAGTGATGGCTTTGCGTCTGAAGTTCATCAACAGCATGTCAATTTTTACAACTGGTCAGCACATTTTCAGACCCTTGTCTTGCTTTCACGCTTCACACGCTTCACGGATATAACTCCATTCTTGCTTCAAACAAGCAAAGAACAAAAGGTAGCGGGACTACACGGGATTCCAGAGGACTGATATGCCTGCACCACACGTATTGCTTGACAAAATTCAAACAGACAGCTGCAGGGGATCTGTCGAGGCATGAATATCATATTACTTTAGCTCCTTTATTGAAATCGATTCCATATCAACAAATGCTTAACTACGGGTATGAATCCGATTGATAGACTACCGTGTTTGGGTGCGCACAATCACATTGCTTTAAAAAAAGTGATTGGGCCGCGAGGAGAGGGAATGGGTGGACGGTAGTTTGAGGCAACCCAAGCTTCCTGCGACCTTAACCCACCCTAGAACGATTGGTTTTCCTAGGTAATCTAGGAACAAGTGCGACTGGTATGGGAACGGCGTTTAGATCCGATGTGAGATCGGAAGGGCTTCCGAGCTTCCGGAACAATCATGCCCGGACAGAAGTAAAAGTCATCAAGTGAAAGTCAGGTGCGCCGACGGCCTAACACTTGTCCCCCCAACCTTTCCGGTGGCGTACGCCATCGAATACCAGCGAGAGCGAGGTGAGAGCGCAAAGCCTGGCATACGGTAGTGCGCCAGCAGAGCGCGAGTGTATTCATGTAGGAGCGAAGGCGAGCAGGGGCAGTTAAACGCAATACAAAGGAAGGACAACGGGCTGAGAAAAAGTTATTTATTCATGGGAATCCAGTTTTCCCATTAAACTGGAAGCAAGTGTCCCAGGAGGTATATTCACAATTCGCATGAGAAAAAGTAATATTTAGAAGTCTTCATTGTGCTTGTCCCTTGATCCAGCTGTCGTTTAGGATTGGCTGACTTGCGTTCTATTGTTTACAGTCAACGGGTAAAACAAAGTGGTGCAGGAGCAATGACGCGGAACCTGAAAAAAAAAGCGTTTACGGTTAGTCTGAAAGATGCAGTGTAGATACTCCCACATTGGTAAAAATTCATTTCCGTTTTTGAGCGTATTTGTCCAATAGGAAGTGCTCCACGCCATTCGTATTTCTGTGCTCAGCTGGCAGAAGGCTACAAGTTCCTCAAGTGTAAACTGAGCCCGCCGGGCTGCAGGCAGATGGGCAGCCAGGCAGTCAAGCGAGACACAGGGCGGGCAGGCGTAGGTTCTCACGAGGACCACAGCCAGTGATTCGTTGTCTCGACCAGTACATTCCGATCTCGTAGTCCCAACTGCGTACACAGAGAGTGCTTTCGGCCTGACAAGACTGAGGTGGAGAGCTCAAGCTGAGATTCATTCTTAATTGTCTAGTCCGACGATCGCGGATGTCACTAGAGTCACACCCTCTCCACCTCGGATTTAGCATGGCTCTATCGTTATCTCATCTCTTCGCTTATCACCTTTCCATAGTCCTCTTTGTTATATGACACTTGCAACTGTACGAATGTATAAACTCGCGAGTTGCTGATCGAAGACATAGTGCGGCAATGAGTGATGCAGGGAACGTTCGGCTGTGAACATGTTTTCTCTCAAATTAGGAATTACATGATTGTATTTTCCCATCTCATAAATGACAGTAGTCTACTTATTCGTTGCTGTCAACAAACAAACAAACAAATAAAACAAACCAAACGTGAGCGAGCTGAAGGGTGTACAGTACAGCGGTAGAGAATTAGCCGTAGCTGCTCTTCGTTGCGCACGACATCGGTCGTCCCTCATGTTTAGGATGTTGAGTGTGATTGTTGTTTCTCAGGCGCGATTCGCACCATGCTCTCGGGAGAGCTTGGTGTTCAGCCAATCTCAAGCAAGTAAACAAAAGTTCGATGTTTTTCCAGGGCCACCTTTTCTTCTGCGCTTTCGTCCTTCAACCTTTGAACACGAAACAGCTGAATAGTACATGTAAATACAGTAGTAAATACGATAAGAACCATGCTTCGCTCAATGCGCCGAGAGGTCTGATTGGGCCGGCAGTCCACTTTCTCACGGCCCCCTGGGACATGTCTGGTCACGAAAGGTTGCCTGAAGGTTAGGACAGATGCAATGCGATACCTAAAAGCACAAGACACCTGTTTCCAATTCAGTCAAGGTATAAACTGAAAGATACATTTGCAGCTGCGTAGCCTGATGTCCTCGGCTTCGCTATCACTTTTGGACTTAGACTTTTTGCTGGTGAAAGTATTCGTCCTCGCTTTCACAAAATGTATTTGCTTCATCGCTGCAGCTGCGAAGGTGGTGATCGTTCGAGCCCTTATTTGACACCAGCAGCTCTCTGATATGCTAACATGCTTCCTCCAAAAGAAAGAACATTCTATCACATAAAACGGAGCTGCACGAGACGCCAGCACCATCCGTCAGCCTAAGGAAAAAGGTGCATGTGCGTGGGTATCAATATACAAGGCTGTATATATTATTGAATAATTCTTCGTGCTCACGAAACAGCCCATGATCGAACAGAACGGATTAGCGAAGAGAGCAAAACAAGAACAAGGGTGTGTGGACAGTAATCACGGCCGTAAGCGGAAGAGGGTCCGAGGAGATGCTCTCATTCGTGTGATTTTAAATAATATTTAGGTTATGTAACCCGGACCCATCGAATTTAAAAATATGTCCAGTGGGATTAAATAGACTACATTTGTGAAGACATAGACTAATAGAAGGCCATTATATTGAGTAGTATCACCGGTTAATGGACATACATAACCACTGCAAAGGTTTCTGCTGTTAATGTGGAGTGTGGCAGGGCAGGGCAGGAAATAGTGCATTGCACGTTTGAGGGATGAAACCATACTTTTACTTTTATTTCGCTGATGTGAACATTGGCTCGTCGACCAGAAATTGCCAAAAACTGCAATAAACGAGAGGGTTGCGTAAACAAAGACACCTACCAACTGCTCTTGACATAATTTCGGTTACACCTTCCGTACATCTCAGTGTTGCGAGCACTCAGTACCCTGGGGACGAAAGATTGTTGTGGCCCGCAGCGCACGAACTTTCACACACATGGCTGATCCGTGCTTGGTCTGTCTACCATGGGCGAGGTTCTTGACGACGAGAGGGAAACAACAGGCGGAAAGCCGCTCGTCGCCCATCTCTGAATCATACACTTATAATCTGCGCAGGCAGACGGGTAAAGAGTGACAGCACTCTCGAGAGATGGCAGGAGAGCGCATTCTCCCTATTTTCCTCTGTTACGTCGTTACTGCCGATCCCCACTGCGATTATATAGTCTGTCTCTATCCATGCATCCCTGTCGCGGCAAGCTCAGCGCCCTTGCAGCGGTGTATTTGCACACTCCACTCCCCCACTCCTCGATTCCTTTCCTATGTACCAATGATCCAATGAAAAAGAGCTGATGATCTCTCGGTTTCGCACCTGCCGTGTGTCTCCTTTTTTTTAAAAATACATTTCTGCCCTTCCTGCCGTTGAGTGGTACCCAGTTTGCCGTAATCAACAAAATAAATAGTAATTAATTTAGTACTTCGTCAATGCCAAGTAAACGTCAAGGCTTACCTTTTCTCCATGCATTGCATATGCTCACGATCATTTTCCCACCAACCGGATCGTCATTTCCATTCTAGCCAGTCGGCACCTCTCCGATTTAAGACAGATCAAGTCCGACTCTCTTTCACTCTTTCGAACCCCACCCTCCTCGATTCCGATAAATAAGGATCCCTACTTCACTTTTCCCAGCTTTTCTCTTTGTGAAATTCCCAACCACCTTCCGCCCCTCACCACATCCACTCTTTACTTCTCTGACCTCTGATCTCTCCGTCTCCCCATTCCCCCCCACTTCAACACATACCATAATGGAGAAGGAGGAAGTTATTGCTGAAAAGCACTACCTCGATGAGAAGACTCATCGTGATGATATCGAACCTCAAATGAACCTCGAGGAGGAAGATGATTCCCCCATCGAGGAAGTCCGGGTCACTGTATCCAGTAAGTGTTGATCCTGCGCATCAACACACTAACACCTACAACATTCTCAACCCAGCATTCTACGACATCCCGCTCGCAACGACACTTTTCTCCTGACCACTATCACCGGTCCTTGCGCCTTGACTGAAAATTGGTATCTGACTTGTGAATCCTGCTGTCGCCTCGTCCCCTATCAAATAGACACCGATGACCCTTCCATCCCCTACAACACATTCCGCATGTGGTTCCTCGGTCTTTTCTGGACCTGCATCATCTCTTTCGTCAACCAGTTCTTCTACCTTCGTCAGACAACCATTACCATCAGTTACTCTGTTGTCGCCTTGCTGTCTTTGCCCATGGGTCACATCATGGCCCGTACCCTGCCCACCCGCCAGTTCAACATCTTCGGATACAGATGCTCCCTCAACCCCGGTCCCTTCTCCATCAAGGAGCACGTCCTTATCGGAACCATGGTCGCCTGTAACAGCGGTACCGCCTACGCCGTCGATATCGTCATCTTGCAGAAGATCTGGTACAACTCCGAGAAGCCCTTTATTGCCGGTATGTTCCTGGTCCTGACCACCCAGATTACTGGTTTCGCCATGGCTGGTATCATTCGTCGATTCCTGGTCCGTCCCGCACACATGATCTGGCCCCAGACTTTGGTCACAGCTTCCCTCTTCCGCTCACTGCACGCTACAGAGGGCGAGGAGGACAATGGCCGCATGTCCAGAATCAGATATTTCTTGATCATTTCAGGTGGAATGTTCATCTACTACTGGTTCCCTGGCTTTATCTTCCCAACCATCGGAACAATTGCCTGGATCTGCTGGATCAACCCCAACAACATCGTTCTGTCCCAGGTCACTGGTTCTAACGGCCTTGGTGTCGGTGTCATCGCCCTCGACTGGGCTGCTGCCTCTGCCTATGTCGCTCCCTTGGTTACCCCCTGGTTCGCCCAGGTCAACATCTTGGTTGGTTTCATCCTCGTCGCCTGGATCATGGTCCCTTGGGCCTACTACACCAACCTTTGGAACTCCAAGAACTACCCCATTGTCACTGCCGTTTTGTTCCAGCAGAACGGCTCCGCCTATGACAAGTCCCAGGTCTTGAACGCCCAGGGTCTCCTTGACGAGGCTGCCTACCTTGCCTATGGTCCTCTCCGCATGGATTCCTTCTTCGCTTTGACCTATGGTATTGGTTTCGCTGGTCTCACTGCCACTGTCGTCCACGTCATCCTGTTCAACGGTCGCGAGATTGTTGAGCGCTGGAAGTCTGCCCGTGCCGAGAACGAGGATATTCACTCCCGCTTGATGCGTGTCTACCCCGAGGTTCCTGACTGGTGGTACGGTCTCCTGTTTGTTATCACCTTCGCTTTGTCGATGGTCACTTGTGTCGTTTGGGACTACATGCCTTGGTGGGCCCTGCTCTTGGCTTTGGCTATCGCTTTGTTCTTCGTCTTGCCCGTCGGTATTGTCCAGGCCGTTACCAACCAGCAGCCCGGTCTTAACGTCGTCACCGAGTACGTTATCGGTTACATGCTCCCCGGTCACGCCATCGCCAACGTCACCTTCAAGACCTACGGTTACATTGTCAACGTCCAGGCCTTGAACTTCGTCTCTGACTTGAAGCTCGGACATTACATGAAGATTCCCCCACGCACGATGTTCATGGCCCAGCTTGTCTCTGCTATCATCTCCTGCATCATCAACTTGGGTACCGCCGTCTGGTTGATCAACACCCGCCCCAACGTCTGCACACAGGAAGGTTACCCCTTCACCTGCCGTTCCACCAAGACCTTCTACTCTGCCTCCGTCATTTGGGGTGCCATTGGTCCTGCTCGTGTCTTTGGTAGCAAGGATGGTGCCTTGTACGCTCCTGTCCAGTGGGGTTTCCTCGTTGGTGCTATCCTCCCTGCCCTCTTCTGGGTCCTGACCAAGAAGTTCCCTAACGTTGCGTGGTTGAAGTATGTCCACTGGCCTGTGTTGTTGGCTGCCACCGGCAACATGCCCCCAGCTCTTCCCTACATGTACACCAACGGCTTGGCCCTCGGCTTTATCTTCGCCTTCTGGTTGAGACGTTACCGTTATGATTGGTGGGCCCGTTACAACTACCTGACCTCGGCTGCCCTCGATACTGGTGTTGCCATCTCTGGTTTGGTGATCTTCTTCGCCATTCAGTCCTGGAACGGTGCCTTCCCATTCTGGTGGGGCAACCCTGAAGATGAGAACTTCGACCACTGTGCTCTTGGCGGTAACAACTACTTTGGCCAGTAAAAGAAGACCCAAAGAGAGAGAGAAAGGCCGACATCAGTGCATGAACTCGTTAGCATGTAAAAATATCATCGTAATAAATAACCATTATCGGATACCCCCCTACTCTTGTTCCATTTAATATTCCTTGAATTCGTGTAGTCGTTGATGATTCCAGTTGCTGAGACCGACTTTGGGATATGAAAGGTGTCGCCCATTCGTAACTGCGTATGCATTGTGGCCGCTAGCAGCCTCTTGGTGGACAGCATACCCATAAATACTATTGCCATATTTGTGGGTAGTAGCAGCATTTGTCAAGTGGATATTAGCCACATTGTTATCGAGAACATCGCAAAGAATTAACTCGGAGTCGTTCCGAGAACCGCGTGTGAGTGTGAGAGTCTGGGAGTGTATGAATGTGAGTGTGTTAGTGCGTTAGTGCAGGAGTGTATGAATGTGTGAAAAACTGTCGATTCTTTCCATTGGCTGAAATGGATATGCTGGAATGTGACTCTTCGGGGACTCTATCCGAGAAGACGTAAGGCTGCAGGTGAGAAAAGAAACGCCTAAAATTGAGCAGAGGGGACGTTATAAGAAAAAATGAAAGGATAAATGCAGTCAAAGCGTCGTTTTTTACCTTCTCGGTCTTCCGGCAGATTGATCACGGCGAGTGAGTTGCTGGGATGTGTAAACTAACACAATTGGACAGTTTATCCCCTCTCTCTTGACTCCCACGAGTGTCTCCTCGAGGAAACAAAAGACAACAAAGGCGCCAGACTGTATGGGTTGACCAATCTATAGTTGTTATCGGGAGACTAAGTGCAGGTGCTGAAGCATGCAACGAAAGCGAATTGAGCTTTTTTTTTTGGCCTGTTAATTGTTTAGGTACAGTACATACATGTACAGTTCTGCCGAGGCGGTTCGCATAAATGTCACAAGCAATAGAGATAGCTAGTGGAAGCCTTAGTCTAGGTCGTGAAGTGTCCAGGTGGACCGAAAGGTACAGGGACAAACTTTGTGGTCGGAGGAATATTTTTGTTGCATACGTTTACCTTTTTCGGCCGTTTGTTGACATTATTTGCGAGTGTGTTGCACACAAGTGAAGACGAGGTAAAGAGAAGTGTAATAAATTTGTCGCTCTCGCGGCTGGATGCACCACTAGGAGCAAAGAATTGAAGAGCAGGAGAGCAGAGCGAGGGCTAGATGGCGACAACATTCACAGCCAAATGAATACATTATCAGCCCGCTCAAAAGGGAAAGAGGACAAACATCAACAGGAGACAATCTTCGACATGCGTCCGGATGAAAATGAATTTTCTCGCTCCATGCTGGCGGTGCCGCTCATGTCGTTGTGCACTTTTTTGCCAAGGTTGTGCTATGGCCTGGCAGCCCATTCGCGAAAAGCGGACACCCCGACCCTAACGGAAGTCTTCCTATTCGTTGCCCCCTCTCTCTCACGCACACACATGGCTCTGCAACACAAAGATACAAACAGACAAAAAAACAAAGCAACAATGAAGCCCAAGGATCACATTTACAGTTCTGATGTAACCAAAAACTGCAATTTCCTGTCCACCTGTCCTTGTTTTCCAGCAACCTTGAATAACCATGAATAACCTTGAATAAGCAAAGGGCAAAGGCGTCTTCGATCGCAAGCGAACAGAGAGGCTGTCTGATTCTTGGAGCGAGCAAAGATACACCAAACAGGCTGTATTGAAACGTTATTCTCATCATCAAGAAGTACCTCGCGCCCCTGATATTCTCAGCAGCGAGTTCCAACAACCATAAATAACGCCTCAAATCGACTTCCTCATCTTTTCTTTTCCTTTTTCTCCATTGTGACATTTCATAATCCACCCGAGATCCTTTCCCGACCCTCATCCCATATCACCCCTCTTCATTTAACACCCTCTCCTCCTCAACACATCCTATCATGGAGAAGGAAGAGGTCGTCGCCACCCACGAGAAATACGAAGAGGATGAGAAGCATGTTCACGACACAGATCACCAGCTCCACCTCGAGGAAGAAGATGATTCCCCTATCGAGGAGGTCCGCGTGACAATCTCCAGTAGGTTCCAATGCTCATCCACACCGACCCCTGTCTTTGCCATCACTATCAAACCAACAGCCTGTGCCCTCTCTCCACTACCACTTGCTTCAAGCTACCCATGTACACCCAACATCTAGCTTCCTGTCTCCTTGTTCTCCTGTGTTAACAAATGCCTCTATTTCCTCCCACCTCCAGATTTGGATGATCCCTCTATTCCATACAACACCTTCCGCATGTGGTTCCTTGGTCTTTTCTGGACCTGCATCATCTCCTTCGTCAACCAGTTCTTCTACCTTCGTCAGACAACCATCAACATCGGTTACTCTGTTGTCGCCTTGCTGTCCTTGCCCATGGGTCACGCCATGGCCCGTTTCCTGCCTACACATCAGTTCAACATCTTCGGATACAGATGCTCCCTCAACCCCGGTCCCTTCTCCATCAAGGAGCACGTCCTTATCGGAACCATGGTCGCCTGTAACAGCGGTACCGCCTACGCCGTCGATATCGTCATCTTGCAGAAGATCTGGTACAACTCCGAGAAGCCCTTTATTGCCGGTATGTTCCTGGTCCTGACCACTCAAGTCACTGGATTCGCTCTCGCCGGTATCCTTCGTCGCTTCCTGGTTCGTCCCGCACACATGATCTGGCCCCAGAACTTGGTCACGGCTTCCCTCTTCCGCTCACTTCATGCTCAGCAGGGCGAGGATGACCATGGTCGCATGTCCAGAATGAAGTACTTCCTCATGATCGCAGGTGGAATGTTCATCTACTACTGGTTCCCTGGCTTTATCTTCCCAACCATCGGAACAATTGCCTGGATCTGCTGGATCAGCCCCAACAACATTCCTCTGGCTCAGATTACCGGTTCCAATGGTCTCGGTGTTGGTGTCATCGCTCTTGACTGGGCTGCTGCCTCTGCCTATGTCGCTCCCTTGGTTACCCCCTGGTTCGCCCAGGTCAACATCATGGTTGGTTTCGTCCTCGTCGCCTGGATCATGGTCCCTTGGGCCTACTACACCAACCTTTGGAACTCCAAGAACTATCCCATCGTCACTGCCGTTTTGTACCAGGAGAACGGCACATCATATGACAAGTCCCAGGTTTTGAACGCTCAGGGTCTCCTCGACGAGGCTGCCTACCTTGCCTATGGTCCTCTCCGTATGGATTCCTTCTTCGCTTTGACTTACGGTGTCGGTTTCGCTGGTCTCACTGCCACTGTCGTCCACGTCATGCTGTACAACGGTCGCGAGATTGTTGAGCGCTGGAAGTCTGCCCGTGCCGAGAACGAGGATATTCACTCCCGCTTGATGCGTGTCTACCCCGAGGTTCCTGATTGGTGGTACGGTCTCCTGTTTGTCATCACCCTGGCTCTCAGCTTTGTGACCTGCATCGTTTGGGACTACATGCCTTGGTGGGCTCTTATTTTGGCCATGGCCATCGCCATCTTCTTCGTTCTCCCTGTCGGTATTGTCCAGGCCGTTACCAACCAGCAGCCCGGTCTTAACATCGTCACCGAGTACGTTATCGGTTACATGCTCCCCGGTCACGCCATCGCCAACGTCACCTTCAAGACCTACGGTTACATTGTCAACGTCCAGGCCTTGAACTTCGTCTCTGACTTGAAGCTCGGACATTACATGAAGATTCCCCCACGCACGATGTTCATGGCCCAGCTTGTCTCTGCTATCATCTCCTGCATCATCAACTTGGGTACCGCCGTCTGGTTGATCGACACCCGCCCCGACGTCTGCACGGAGGCAGGATACCCCTTCACCTGCCGTTCCACCAAGACCTTCTACTCTGCCTCCGTCATTTGGGGTGCCATTGGTCCTGCTCGTGTCTTCGGTAACAAGGACGGTGCTCTCTATGGTCCGGTTCAGTGGGCTTTCCTCGTTGGTGCTATCCTCCCTGCCCTCTTCTGGGCCCTGGCCAAGAAGTTCCCTAACGTCATGTGGTTGAAGTATGTCCACTGGCCCGTGTTGCTGGCTGCCACCTCCAATATGCCCCCAGCTCTTCCTTACATGTACAGCAACGGCTTGGCCCTCGGCTTCATCTTCGCCTTCTGGTTGAGACGTTACCGTTACAACTGGTGGTCGCGTTACAACTACCTGACCTCGGCTGCCCTCGATACCGGTGTCGCCGTGTCCGGATTGGTGATCTTCTTCGCCATTCAGTCCTGGAACGGTGCCTTCCCATTCTGGTGGGGTAACCCGGACCCCAACAACCCGGATCTGAATGCCGGAGCCTATGACCACTGTTACCAAGGTGGCTCCAACTACTTTGGCCAGCAGCTTTAAATCTATGGGTCATGAGCAACGGAGCAGTAGTGACTCAGCAATGGGTTGCGCCTCTATTCCCCTCGCAATATTTAGTGATCTAGTACACGAATTTAATTAAAATAAGCAGGCTTTTTAATATCTTGAGAACCACGAGTACTTTCAGTGACAAGAAACCAAATTGAAGTGTCTTATTAGGCATTGCTCAGAGCTCCACCTGGAGTTATATCAGTTGCCGTACCTTGAAGACCATTTGGATTTTTTAAATGGTGTCACGTAAGCGTTCCCGGAACCGAAACCCGCGAGTCAGGATGGCACGGCTTTGTTTACGAATGTGGAGCAAGGGGGAGAGAGAGGAAACTAACCTGGATGTGAACATGCCAACGGACGGTTGCATCACACGGTTTCTGTTGTGCATGGAAAGCCGAGATTCATGGAGTCAATCAATTCCAAGGACATTTTTTTTTCTTGCGTTTGCGGCTGCTTACCGAGGGTTGAGATTAAAAAAAAATAAAAAAATGCCCGCGGTCTGAGATTAAAAGGTGGGTGTGGATGCATGCATTTATGACGGCGCGTGACATGGGTCAGGCAAAAAGGCACCTTTTGGTTCGTACCAGAAAAGAAGAGTGAAAAAAGACAGGGAGAGAGATCGATCACTCTTTTTCCAGGGGTTGGCTTACTTACCCAGTGTTTATAAAGAAAACGGCCAAAAATAAATGCACCCCAAAAATTTCAGTTGTGTATACCTGGAAATGTCACAAAAAAAAAAAAAAA
>MU616892.1:0-14025 GCA_025201705.1 Dissophora ornata | reverse complement strand
AAAAAAAAAAAAAAAAAAATTGAGACGGGTGATAAGGATTGCGACATGAGGAGTGAAGAGAGGGCGCTGGAATAAGAAAGATTGGGCCAGAATAAAGTTCGAGAGCGCATGTTGTTCATTCCCCCCTTCCTCTCGCAGGTTCATTTTTCTAGTTTTGCCTTTGCGGAGTCCAATAATCAGAAGCTACCCTTTTGTCCTACGGCTCTTGCAGCTAGTTATTGATGCCTGTTGTTTTTAGTCCTTCTCGTCTTTCTGTGTTTGGTCTTCCCTTGAGAGCTATCCAGCACGGTCGGTCCGGATGGATGCCTGAGGGCCAGATATGGAGATAGCAAGGTCAACTGGTGCGGAAACCCGTGCCACGCTTTTGTTTGTCTCTCACGCCCATCTCACGCCGTGCTCCGAACCTTGTCGCCGTCCTCTCCCTCTTTCGCTCTCTCTTTTCCTCTTCTGTTTAGACGTTATGTATCGCTGGTGGGTGGTTTCCAGAGCGTTGTGGCGTTGTTATGAAAAAACATGGAGTTGATGAGGAGCATATTAATGATGCTTAGCAGAAGGAGGTGATCGATAGACGGAATGGTGTCATTGTAGTGATTAGCATAGCTTGGCAGGGTAATGGCAGTGCGGCTTGCAACCGTTTCTCTTGTAATCAATCATCCGGCACTTTGGTGTCTCCTCCGTTGCCTCTCCCGATTGAGGGACAACTTTCGCACACACAAATGCAAATGCATGTGCGCATCGTGTTCGCCTGGGAAGCGAGAGAATAACTAACCAATCAACCAACCAAACCAAAAAAAAAATAGACAGTAGTTCCAAGGTGACTTACAATAGGAGTGAATAGCTTCGTGCTCTGTCTTCGCATTTTTTCCGGAATTACTTCGCGAAGGGGGCTGACTGACAGGGTTCATTGAGCTTACAGTCAACTTCGCCGAGCAATAGACAACCTGATAAGCGGCCACAAGAAAGAAAACAACCATGCTCTTGGATTGGAATTGATCCTATTCGCTGACGAAACAATATACAATTAGTCTCTGTGTTTTGCACAGAAGCTTCTTTGTCGTTGCAGATGACCATCCCGTCCTGAAGGCCTAGTTCTCCTCCCATTGGCCCAAGTCTTTATCCACTCTAGCCTAATCGAGGCTGCAGCGGGTTGAGTCCAACTGAACAAGATTTGCCAGGAGAGCCTTTCACCAACTCGTCTGGCTAGTTGTATTTGGTATCTCTGCCGCACATGTCCATGTACCGGGAATAACAATAACAAGTAATACAAAATAAAAAAAAGATCCTAACCGCAACAGTTCATGCAGCAGGCAGATGGATGATTTAAGGTTGAGTATTGTAAAAAAATGACACACTTGGAGGTCGGCCACTTCATTGGGCAAAAGCCTCGGTCCAAGGTTTTTCGCTCTCTTTGCTGATCATACTCTGCTGTCCAAATACATGCAGCCCAACGGTTTTTGTTTATCCACGGAGGACTCCTTACTGGTTTTCTTTCTCACAATCCATCCATGCCCTGGCGAGCTCTCTTCGCCTCTTCCCATCAACACTGCCGTCGTCGGCGCAGAGTTCTATTAATTTGCATAAATATGGAGCTCTCTCCTGGGATTTTCAGTTTTTTTTTTCTTTTCCTTGTGCCATTTTTTAACAAATCCACCCTGTGTCATATCCGCCCCGTTCCTTGTCTTCGGACTCCATCTTATACCCTTCTTTCCTTCCCTCCCCTTCACACTCTCCCTTCACACTCTCCCTTCCATATATAATCCATCATGGAGAAGGAAGAAGTCGTTCTCGAGAAATACGAGAATGAGAAGTACGCCGGCGATATTGAGCCCGAGCTGAACCTCGAGGAGGAGGACGACTCCCCTATTGAGGAGGTCCGCGTCACCATCTCCAGTGAGTATCTCCTTGTCCACTCCCCCACCACCACTCTTCTCTCGCCGCTCTCCTTTCAACCCGGTTAGCACTCGGGATGAATGACAGTCCACTTACTTCTTGCCTCGACTTGACCTTGATTGTGATGAATAGACACCGATGACCCCACAATGCCCTACAACACCTTCCGCATGTGGACCCTTGGTCTTTTCTGGACCTGCATCATCTCCTTCGTCAACCAGTTCTTCTACCTTCGTCAGACTCAGATTGCCATCGGTTACTCTGTCGTTGCCCTGTTGTCCTTGCCTATGGGTCACGCCATGGCCCGAGTCCTCCCCACCCGCCAGTGGAACCTCTTTGGCTGGAGGTTCTCTCTTAACCCCGGCCCCTTCTCCATCAAGGAGCACGTCCTTATCGGAACCATGGTCGCCTGTAACAGTGGTACCGCCTACGCCGTCGATATCGTCATCTTGCAGAAGATCTGGTACAACTCTGAGAAGTCCTGGGTTGCTGGCATGTTCTTGGTCCTGACCACCCAGATTACGGGTTTCGCCATTGCTGGTGCCATCCGTCGCTTCTTGGTCCGCCCTGCTCACATGGTCTGGCCCTCGACCCTCGTTGTTGCCTCGCTCTTCCGTTCGCTCCATGCTCAGCAGCAGGAGACTGACGATACTCGCATGTCCAGAATGAAGTACTTCATGCTCGTCTCCGGCGGTATGTTCGTCTACTACTGGCTCCCTGGCTTTATCTTCCCAACCATCGGAACAATTGCCTGGATCTGCTGGATCAACCCCAACAACGTCGTTCTGTCCCAGATCACTGGTTCTAACGGCCTTGGTGTCGGTGTCATCGCCCTCGACTGGGCTGCTGCCTCTGCCTATGTCGGTCCCCTTGTCACCCCCTGGTTCGCCCAGGTTAACATCATTGTTGGTTTCGTCCTCGTCGCCTGGATCATGGTCCCTTGGGCCTACTACACCAACCTTTGGAACTCCAAGAACTATCCCATTGTCACTGCCGTTTTGTACCAGGAGAACGGCACTTACTATGACAAGTCCCAGGTCTTGAACGCCCAGGGTCTCCTCGACGAGGCTGCCTACCTTGCCTATGGTCCTCTCCGCATGGATTCCTTCTTCGCTTTGACCTACGGTGTCGGTTTTGCTGGTCTCACTGCCACCATCGTCCACGTCGTCCTGTACAACGGTCGCGAGATTGTTGAGCGCTGGAAGTCTGCCCGCCACGAGAACGAAGATATCCACTCCCGTCTCATGTCTGTCTACGCCGAGGTCCCTGATTGGTGGTATGGTCTTCTTTTCGTTGTCACTGTGGCCCTCAGCTTCGTTACCTGTGTTGTCTGGGATTACATGCCTTGGTGGGCTCTTATCTTGGCTTTGATTATCGCTCTGGTCTTCGTCTTGCCCGTCGGTATTGTCCAGGCCGTTACCAACCAGCAGCCCGGTCTTAACGTCGTCACCGAGTACGTTATCGGTTACATTCTCCCCGGTCACGCCATCGCCAACGTCACCTTCAAGACCTACGGTTACATTGTCAACGTCCAGGCCTTGAACTTCGTCTCTGACTTGAAGCTCGGACATTACATGAAGATCCCCCCTCAGGTCATGTTCATGGCCCAGCTTGTCTCTGCTATCATCTCCTGCATCATCAACTTGGGAACTGCCACCTGGTTGATCAACACCCGTCCCAACGTCTGCACACAGGCAGGATACCCCTTCACCTGCCGTTCCACCAAGACCTTCTACTCTGCCTCCGTCATTTGGGGTGCCATTGGTCCTGCTCGTGTCTTTGGTAGCAAGGATGGTGCCTTGTACGCTCCTGTCCAGTATGGTTTCCTCGTTGGAGCTCTCCTCCCTGCCATCTTCTGGGCCCTGTCCAAGAAGTTCCCTAACGTCTCATGGTTGAAGTATGTCCACTGGCCTGTGTTGTTGGCTGCCACCGGCAACATGCCCCCAGCTCTTCCCTACATGTACACCAACGGCTTGGGTCTCGGCTTCATCTTCGCCTTCTGGTTGAGACGTTACCGTTATGATTGGTGGGCCCGTTACAACTACCTGACTTCGGCTGCCCTCGATACTGGTGTTGCCATTTCTGGTTTGATCATCTTCTTCGCCATTCAGTCCTGGGACGGTGCCTTCCCATTCTGGTGGGGCAACCCTGAGGATGAGAACTTCGACCACTGTGCTCTTGGCGCTGCCAACTACTTTGGCCAGTAAAGAAGTGTTCTCCCATTCCGTTAGCTTTCACGCTAATGTTAGTCTTTTAGTTGACATAATATGATAATAAACGTCATTTTCGATAATATTTTCCGCCTTTTTGAATTCTTATGGTGCTAGTGGGGGATGGGCGGGCTCTTGACGGTATGTGTTATTAAAACAACGAAGAATGCGGAGTGGAGTGTTTTATGCTGACAAGGCAAGCGCACGAGAGCATTAGATGTGATTGTCACACAGTTGCTGCGGGAAAATATTGTTGTGGCATGTTCATTGTGGTAGAACAACATACGAAAGTATGCGCTGTGGTGTGGTGGAAAATGGAGCCGGAGGTGTGTGTGAGAGAGGGAGGTGTGTGTGTGTGTGAGAGAGGGAGGTGTGTGTGTGAGAGAGGGAGGTGTGTGTGTGAGAGGGAGGTGTGTGTGTGTGAGAGAGGGAGGTGTGTGTGTGAGAGAGAGGGAGGTGTGTGTGATTATGGATGGAGTGTTGGACACTGAAAGTAAGAGGTGCGCTTGTCGGCTGAAAAAGGATGTTTTCAAAAACGTCCACTTTCTTTGTGTACTTTGAGGTCGCTTTTATACCGTATCCATCTTGGATACAGCGTACAGTGTTTATTGTTAAAGCTGAGGACGCCAGCGCCAGCGCTATAAAAATCGCGGCACAGTAGGGATACCTTCCGTTGGATGAATGCCGATTGGAGGAGACGCCTGAAAGCCAGGACTACTACTTTATGTTAGTGTTGCCTATTTGCCCATTCTTAGGTTAATCCCTCATAAAATTAGAATCGCGTGCTTTGATTGGCTGGAGAGGGACCGCGTTTTTCTTGGCACATCCCTCGGGGTGCACTTCCGATGCCAATGTCGTCCGGAAACACCTCCATGAAGCCATCAACCTGTCGACTTCAAGCTAGAGAGTTGAGAGGTGCATGTCTCTACTATTTCATTTGGGGTCAACCCCATTCCACATGTCTACTTAAATGCGGACTCAGGGCACAAGGTTTCTTCTGCCCGGGATTGTCGAGGGAATTCAGTTGACGAGAAAAATGAGGGAATAATCGTTGCTCTCTCAACTAGAAAAGAAAATAGCGCAACACACAGACTTGAAAAAAACAACAACAACAACAACACGTAAACAATAGTGAAGACCGAATGCTCGCCGTTGCGTTTCAAGGACAGTCCAAAACGACTGAGAGATATTTTTTTAACCTTTGTGCTCAATGAATGCGCGAATAAACCTGTTGTTGTCTAGGGATCGCTTGTATTTTCGACTTTTATAATTGCACTATGCATTGGCGTTGAGGACGGCACAAGACTTGTGTCCCTCTTACTCTCTGCTGACATGAACCTGCCGAAGTAGTTCATGGAAAGGAATCCCATTCGTCAAGAGGTGCTTCTCTTCGGTGTGCTGGACCGATGAAAGATAACCGGCTCATGGTTCCCTGAGGACTGTTTGATTCATAAATGAAAGCATTCACTCTCACAAGCCGTATGTATACGAGAAAACTGTCATTGTTTGTTTATTTGGCTTCTAGTGAGGGGTTTGGGTGCATCTTTGTCCATTTGAACAAGATTTTACATGAAAGGCAAGTGTGAAAGTGTGTATACTACTCGCTTGTTGATGACCCTGTACTTGATCTCACATGCACTCCTTTCCGTCCTGGGAACTATTTTCTAGTGGCAAGTGGAAAGGTTTTCCCAGTTGTAATGGCGCATCAAATCCATGAATATATAAATATGTAGCCATGCCCGTATTTTTTAGCTTCTTTCCTTGTGCAGTCTTCACCATAGCCCTCTACCCTCTATTTCTCTCTCCTACCTGGACAGCTACTCCTCCTTCTCCCATCTCTTTCCTCTACACCTTTTTGACTCTCCACAGTATACATACCATCCACCATGGTGAAGGAAGACGACAAGATTATCGTCGATAACGAGAAGCACGTTGGAGACGACGCGGAGCATCAGGTCCATCTTAACGAAGAAGATGACTCTCCTATTGAAGAAGTCCGTGTCACTGTCTCAAGTAGGTGCAAAAGCCCTGACCTTAATAACTTTCATCCAAAGTACATGAATCCGTGGCTTCCTTGAACTGCGACTCCGACGCGATATTGAACGGCGTTTCCATCCACTTTGCTGAACAGATACGGATGATCCATCGCTTCCATATAATACATTCCGAATGTGGTCCATCGGTCTCGTCTTCACGGCCATAATCTCGTTCGTCAATGAGTTCTTCTACCTCCGTCAAACAACTGTCAGCATCGGCTACTCTGTTGTCGCTTTAATCTCCCTGCCCATTGGACACTTCATGGCCCGAGTCCTCCCGACCCGCCAGTGGAACCTCTTCGGCTGGAGATTTTCTCTCAACCCTGGACCTTTCTCCATCAAAGAACATGTCCTTATTGGCACTATGGCGGCTTGCAATTCCAGTACCGCCTATGCTGTCGATATCGTCATCCTTCAAAACGTCTTTTACGGCGACAAGAAGCCATTTGTGGCCGGTCTGTTCCTGGTCTTGACCACCCAGATCACAGGTTTCGCCCTCGCCGGTGCCATCCGTCGTTTCTTGGTCCGCCCTGCCCACATGATCTGGCCTCAGACTTTGGTGTCCGCCTCATTATTCCGGTCGCTCCATGCCAGCATGAATGAGAGTGACAATGGTCGCATGTCTAGAATGAGATATTTCCTCTTGGTTACTGGAGGAATGTTCATCTACTACTGGCTCCCTGGCTTTATGTTCCCAACCATCGGAACAATTGCCTGGATCTGCTGGATCAACCCCAACAACATCGTTCTGTCCCAGGTCACTGGTTCTAACGGCCTTGGTGTCGGTGTCATCGCCCTCGACTGGGCTGCTGCCTCTGCCTATGTCGGTCCCCTTGTCACCCCCTGGTTCGCCCAGGTCAACATCATTATTGGTTTTGTCCTCGTCGCCTGGATCATGGTCCCTTGGGCCTACTACTCCGATCTTTGGAACTCCAAGAACTATCCCATTGTCACTGCCGTTTTGTTCCAGCAGAACGGCTCCGCCTATGACAAGTCCCAGGTCTTGAACGCCCAGGGTCTCCTTGACGAGGCTGCCTACCTTGCCTATGGTCCTCTCCGCATGGACTCTTTCTTCGCTTTGACCTATGGTATTGGTTTCGCTGGTCTCACTGCCACTGTCATCCATGTCATGCTGTACAACGGTCGCGAGATTGTTGAGCGCTGGAAGTCTGCCCGTGCCGAGAATGAAGATATCCACTCTCGTTTGATGCGTATCTACCCCGAGGTTCCTGACTGGTGGTACGGTCTCCTGTTTGTTATCACCTTCGCTCTGTCGATGGTCACCTGTGTCGTTTGGGACTACATGCCTTGGTGGGCTCTTATCTTGGCCATGGTCATCGCCGTCTTCTTCGTCTTGCCCGTCGGTATTGTCCAGGCCGTTACCAATCAGCAGCCCGGTCTTAACGTCGTCACCGAGTACGTTATCGGTTACATTCTCCCCGGTCACGCCATCGCCAACGTCACCTTCAAGACCTACGGTTACATTGTCAACGTCCAGGCCTTGAACTTCGTCTCTGATTTGAAGCTCGGACATTACATGAAGATCCCCCCTCAGGTCATGTTCATGGCCCAGCTTGTCTCTGCTATCATATCCTGCATCATCAACCTGGGTACTGCGACATGGCTCGTCAACACCCGCCCACATGTCTGCACACAGGAAGGTTACCCCTTCACCTGCCGTATCACCAAAACCTTCTACTCTGCCTCCATCATCTGGGGTGCTATTGGTCCTGCTCGTGTCTTTGGTAGCAAGGACGGCGCTCTCTATGGTCCAATTCAGTGGGGTTTCCTCGCCGGAGCTCTTCTTCCATTGATATTCTGGGCCCTGTCCAAGAAGTTCCCTAACGTCATGTGGTTGAAGTATGTCCACTGGCCCGTGTTGCTGGCAGCCACCGGCAACATGCCTCCAGCTCTTCCCTACATGTACAGCAACGGCTTGGCCCTCGGCTTCATCTTCGCCTTCTGGCTGAGACGTTACAGATACAACTGGTGGTCGAGATACAACTATTTGACGAGTGCCGCCTTGGATTCCGGAGTTGCCGTGTCGGCATTGGTGATTTTCTTCGCCATCCAGTCCTGGGACGGTGCCTTCCCATTCTGGTGGGGTAACCCTGAAGATGGCAACCTTGACCACTGTGCCCTGGGCGGCACCAACTACTATGGCAAATAGAATTAAGAGATGGTGGGATAAGATGCCTGCGACAACCCGGTGTGTAGATTCACGAATAATATCATCTCCATCCCTAGGGTTTATGAAGCCGATATTAAAGAAAAATTAAGAAAACTACATAAAAATGTGTTCAAATGTGATTATCAACATCTGGTACTGTATATCCAGAAATCAAGCATCCGGCGTGGGATGTCTGGAATTGACAGCGGTGTAGAGATAGCACAAATGAAGTCGCGTAAAAGCGTAAGAGACTGCCAGAAGGGAAGCCATCCCTGACAAAGTGAAAAGAGAGAGGAGAGGAGAGGAGAGAAGGATACATTCCCGAGGTTTTCATACCATCTTGCACTGAATGGACTGCGCAATTTAAAGTACAGGTGTATTTTTACATTCTCGGAAAGGCTTCCTTGCTGCTTTCCGAGGTCCGACACGCCGTGATTTTGCAGGATCTGCTATCCGTCTCTCCTCATATGTCGCACCATTATATTCGGGTATTGACGGCGACAAGGGCGTACGAGTAGTTTACGCTCGTATATCGCCGGATCAATGCGTCAAGGAATACAATAGCAGAGTAAAAAAAATTAGGATCCTTGCATTGTCAGTAAAAAAATGACTTAATTACTTACCAGTTGAATAAAGTACGTGGAAAACGCTGTGTGAAGGGAGGACAAGCGTGAGTTCGAAGAGAACTCTCCCAGTCCTATGCCGATAATGACCTTGTTCTTGCCGTCCCGTTTCGCGCCTGGGGTACCTACCACCATCTCTAGAATTCCTGGTCTCTTGCTCTGCGGGCATCCCACTCGTGTTTCTTGAGTACACCGCTGTTGTAAAAGGTACCGAGATCAGACCCTTTGTTCTTTGACTCCTTAACAAATTTGGTGATCGACGAACCAATATGAGCGATTGACGTCTCGCCTTCGGCCGCACGTTCCCTTCTTTGCTCGAACCATCTTCTGTGCTTGAACGTTGGCTGTTAGACTGACTGCAAAGTTGTGGAACTGTGTTGACAAGGGTATACCGATCTTAGTGATGGCTCCTTTTTCCTCTCCATCGGTTGGAGCGGTCGGTGCGGACGAGGGTAAGAGGGCACTGGCGCCGACAACAAACGCTCGTCCCAAGTCAATCCCGAGAACTTGATAACCTCCGGATCGCATTTCCAGATCCTCTTGACGTCCTCCTTTGACTTGACCACGTTTCGGATATGGTGAGGTAGTGGTCGGTGCCTCTAAGCGTCGGCGTTAGCAGGTCTGGTAGCTTGTCCTCATCCAATTGTCGGTACTTGACACACTTGAGTTCGTTCAGTTTAAAGGCGAGGAGCTGGATCCGAAATCTGTCCGTCTTGATCGATCCTTGGAGAGCATAGCCCTTTCCCGAATACGAAACCTTGGGATTGAAATCTTTGTGCTGAATGTTGGAGATGTGAGCAGTTATATCGCCAATCGACACACGGTGCGCGGATCGTGACTAGTGTTTCTTTTTCCCCCTCTCCTCTTTTGTAAATCCTCCGATGTTGGTCAAAAGTTCTCCGCTGGGGTCTTGTCTGGATCAACACGATCTGGGGCGCTCTGGGGCAAGAGTTCTTTCTTCTTCTGCTGCTAAATCTACACAAGAAAAGAAGAGAAGAAAAAAGAAATAATGTCAGGCACGCTTCTTGTAACTAGGGTCTTAAACCATTTGAAGTGTTATTACCTTTTTGGAAAGATCAAAGGGTACTCTTTTACGAGTTGCTTCGCTGTGGACTGCAGAAAGACTGAGGAGTTGTTGTAAGATTCTGCAGGTAGTGCGTGTAAATAAGAAATGGAGACAATAATGGGAAGGTATTTGAGAGTCGGTTCTACAACAGGTCACATTACTGCATTGCTGCCATAATTGCAAGAGGCAAACCTACCACTGCCAGTCTTCGGTGGCAAATAGGTTTTGACTTTGCGGAAGAACAGGCACTCAGCTGCAGCTTCACCGTCTTTCTTTCTTTCTTGAGGGGGGTCTGGCCTTGTAGATCACAACCAGAGGCGACATGAAGAATCCAGTTGGAGAGTTCTTGTTTTCGTTGCTGGCCTCGGAGTCGTCGTCGTCGTCGTCAGATGACTCATCTTCTGGGTTCGGGGTGGTGCCTTTTTTAGCCGCAGCGATTTCCTGGACCGAGAAGTGATGAGTCAAGTAGCTGAGAATGACTCTGTCGTTCTCGTCAAGGTGATCGACTGACAGGCTTTCGAGGTACTGACCAAGGGCCTGTTGGCACACACGTTTCGATTTCGAAGCCAGGTTAGGGATATCAGAGAGACAGGTGGTCACGGCGTGCCGAATTTTGTGCATCGATCTGATCAGTTGAATCTTGATCATTTCATTCGCTGTAAGTTGATCCTTTTTGGGCGTAGACTTTCTTTTCTTTTTCGGTGGCGGATTGGTCGCAACTACGTTGGGACTTGTGCTGGGGTCCGCCTTGGTACTGCTGGGGTCGTTGGTTGACTCGGTATTCTGTTTTGGAGCCTTCCAGTCGTACTGCTTGAATATGTCGGACTTCTCGTGCTGGATGAGACGTGATCGGTATCTGACTCGGAGGACGATCAACAATGGAGCATCGAATGAAATATGTTCGTGTCACGACAATCAATTGCTGTAGTCCTCGTTAGCGTGCCGTTGTGTATTGTTGCGTGCAGCCATTTTCAAAATCCTAAAACTGCCTTCAAATGACTGCAGACGTAGCGTGCCGTTGCGTGCTGTTGCGTGCAGATATTTCCAAAATCCTAAAACCGCAGTCAAATGACTGCAGACGTAGCATGCTGCAGCATGCCATTGCGTGCAGTTACTTTCAAAATCCTAAACTGCCTTCAAATGATTGCAGACGTAGCGTGCTGTTGTGTGTAGATATTTCCGAAATCATAAAACTTCATTTAAAATCCTAAAACTGCCTTCAAATGACTGCAGACGACAGAGGAAGACAACACCGTGTCTCGTCTTGCGTACTCGACAGAGGAGCTCCTTCGGATGCTCCTGGATACTTAGTGTCACGTCGACCAAATGACGACCCTGGTGTTGAGTCTGAGAGAACACTTTGCCATTGCAGCACGCCACAATATGCTCCTCAGGAACCAGGACTTGGCGAGTCCTTCGACAACAGGATTGCTCCATGGACACCATACTTATGGAGTTGATCTCGTCATAAACTAGGTCCTGTCGGTACTGATCGAACGCACTATCCAGCATCCGACTGCCTCGTATCGACGGGGCCGTGTTGGCAGTGGCGTTGAAGCGTTTGCTCTGAAAGCCTTGAAGGCGAACCAAGGCTTTGCGCGCCTGCTCCATCACCTCTAATCCGCATGGCGTAGAGATCTTCTTCACCAGCTCCCTTTTTCGATCTCTGTCCTGCTCTGCCTGATCAATTGCTAGCGGTGTAATAAAGATCCACACCGCAGTGTTAGACAGACAGACCAACAGAAGTAAACAAGCAAACAAAAGCGAAAGTCAAAGTGTTCCAGCTAGAAAGTGTTACGCACCAGCTATGAGGTTCAATGGCGCACCTACAACAGCTACCAGGGCGGTCGCATTCACTCCATTAACGGCTTTTACCGCCTCGTTATCGGTACTAGCATCCCCTTGGTTTTCCGTCGTCTCGGGTTTCCATGAGATCAGGTACGGAATACTAGTCGGGACATCCTTTCTAGAACGATAAAAACGACAGGGCTGCTTGCGAGCGCTCTTCCGGGGTAGAAGTACTTCACGGCCTTTCGCTCGAACATGACTTCTTTGAAGAAACGTAAAGCTTTGACCTCGTTCACGTCGTATAGTTGAGGGGAGTCGCTACTGTATTCTTTGACGCAACTACGACGGCTACAGCTGGAGTTAAAGAAGGGCTTCGAAATCTGCACCCGAACGTAGGTGGTGTCATGGTGTCATTGATTAAGAAGGAGTGGGGGGGAAAAGGAATGAAGCGATCATGCTCCATTCTTTTTTTTTCTTTTTTTTTTTTTTCGCTCAGGCCAAACTCAGTGAATCACGCGCACCACGATTCCCGAGGGAGTCAAATGAACCATTCAATACAAATCTGCTCCCGAAGCTCTGTGCAGCCTTTTGGTCGTTCTTTTTAGGCTTCCAGTCGTTTTTTCAGTTATTTCCACATGTGCTCGATGGGGTTGAGATTGGGAGACTGTGGGGGGTCAAAACAGGAGCGTTCCTTCCTCCTCTGTGAGATTTACTGACTCTCGATATTTTTTTCGTGCATTTGCTGGTGTGTTTTGGGTCGTTGTCATGCTGGAAAACGAACTCGCCTTTGGCCAAATTCCACTCGTCCACGCTCATCGCGAGGTCCTCATCAAGAATCTTGACATTCAGCTCAGAATTCATGGTGTTGTCGATCATACAAATGTATCCAGGCCTATGCCAAGACATGCATGATCTCACCAAAACTGAGCCGCCGCCGAACTTGACTGTGCTCTCCACTGTTCTTTCTGTAATCGCGCCTGGAAAGTCGTCCCATATCCACCGAAGGCCGTCAGAGCAAATACAGTTGATTTTGCTCTCGTCTGACCAAACAACATGCTGCCAATCTGCCAAACGTCCATTGTGAATATTTTTCTACGAACTGCAGTCGCTTCCGGACATGGATTTTTCGCAGCAGAGGGACCTTTTCGCAATCAATCCAGCTTTCCACAGCCGCCGTCGAATCGTCCTTATTGATGGCGATGCTGGGGTCTGTCTGGGCTAGCTCCTGGTGGCCTTCTACCACGGACTTGATTGATCCGGCCTTCAGCGCCACCTCGAAATGCTGCAGTATTTGTTGATTAAAAGTGCGAGGGTGACTTCCGAAAACGACAATATGCTTCAAATTAGAGTTTATTCTGGACAATACCATGCATATTGTCGTTTTCTTGGTAAAGTGCGGCGTGGAGCTGCAACTAAAATCTTTCAAAAAAAAAACACTTTCTGTCATTGCGCATATCAACGGAAGAAGAAGAAAATAAGGGGCGCATAAAGCGAACAAAAAAGAATAAAATAAGTGGTTTTTTTTTTTTCGCCCTTTCTTTCTGCACCCCATGATGTCCCCCACACACATACACATACACTCCTTTTTTCACTTTGTGCCGACATTCAACTCATTTTTTGGATTTCCGAACTACATCAATTGTAAGGCTCTATTTTCCACATATTCTAGGCGATGTGAGGAATTCAATGTTTTTTGAGAAAGAGGTTGACTAATTTTCGGATTTTTTTTTAATTTTCAGGACACTGACCGCCATCTCATTTCATAAAACGACAAAATGTTTGCACTATCACCCAACCCTTCCGATAACAAAAGCCTGGCCGAGACCATCGCCGCCCGTAAATTGGATCGGATTCTAGATCCAGTCCCCATCGACGTCACCGAAATCATTGATGGTATTGGATATGGATCCACCTTGTTTACTCATGGAAAGACAGCACAACGGAAGGATTACATTATTGAATTGGAATCAGCTTCTCCGAATATCAGCCTTGAAGCCATGACCATCTTCAAACAAGTGGTCGCTACTCATCCGATTTCAAATCCTGAATTTTCTCAACATTTCGGTCATGGTCATGTGGAGATTTCTCGATTATTTCAAGTCGGAACTCATCTTTTACCTAAGCATCTCACCAACGGCTACGAAATGGATGTTTATTCGGATAGAGCTCTTCATGAATTCTACATGCAATGTCGAGAAGCGGCCAGTGTGCTGAACTTTGTGTCTGAGGTCTTGACCCATCG